>JAOBRC010401900.1:0-12383 GCA_027575255.1 Scolionema suvaense
CACAATGGACCGCGAAAATTAATTCCCGCGAAATGTCCGAAAAATTTGACCGCGAAATTTAATTCCCGCGAAAATTTTTTCTCTTAAGGTATGTCTTTCCTGATCTATGTTTACTGATAATAACTTGCTCTGCTTTACAACATTGAGCACTCGGTTGCAATGGTAGATCACATGACCTGACTTAGATTTTGGGTACAACAGGAAAGTGGAGCTGTGACGAACGAGCAAGGAAAAGACGTTTTTGCGAAGGAACTCTCGTAGATTGATGTTGTGTTTTGTTGTTTATCAGAACGATGGTCTACGACACCACGTCTACTCCACGTATAAATCAGTTGTTATCGTTGTCAGTAGTTGCAACTTATTAAACTACTCAGTCAGTTAATAGAAGTATTGCATCAAAGAATATTGCCATCCTATTTATTACACAAGCATAAGTCAAGTTGATAAGGAGACCTTCAGCAATGTACAAGATTTATGATACCGAAGACGGAACAGAGAAACAGTTTAACTCAACCAAGAAATTGAAAACCTACTATATCAATAACTGAAATATTGGCGGAACTGGAAGTTCAACTCTCAGTAAGCAGAACCAAGAGTGGGAGTAAATTCATCGGCCATATTAGAGAAAACCTGTTTGTAAAAGAAAATCAGAGAAAATAAAGAGAACTATAGTGAGGTTGGGTAGTTAATCAAACAAAACAGTGTCCACTACTGAGTCATTCACTGATCTGAAAGTTAGAAATTTCACACTATTTGTTTACGAACAATGGCTTAAAGCATTTTTGAAGCGGTTGCAGAAAGTCTTAATTTCCTTCTTCGGCAATTTCCAAGGACTAAAGGCATGAGATTTCGAGCTCACTTCCTGTATGAGTTGCAAGCGTACTGAAAATTAGACTGCAGCAGCCTTAGCATAGGACATTCCATCCGTCACGTCACTCTTTTTCACGAGAGCCCCAGACCTTGCTCCATGTTCACAGCAGCACCGTCAGCAACTCAGCAGATCAGATTTCTAATGACGTGCTCTACCATCATGCAAGCCCTAGGTGAATCAGCAACCACCATAACTGTGCCATTAGCAGTTACTCCATCAAACTTTTAAAGCTCTTCGCACTTTCGCAAAACGTGACCGTAACGTGACAGGAAAGGCCTTTTCCCAAGAGTTAAACAAATTCAAGCCCTTCCTCACTGCCTGTCCTTTTTGCTTCACAAGTGTCACAGCACCAATAAAAAAATTTGCTACCACTTAGAAAATGCCCCACTTTATTGGCCACTACCTCACAAACTAACTGAGTCATTTCTCTAATGGATGTACTGCTCCTTTTATCTCTGGAAGTCGTCATTTATGCATCAAGCCTTTTACATAGGGTGCCAGAGGTAAAATTTTTCCCAGTGCCATTTCTTTGTTGGGGATTGTCAAAATGAGGTGGAATAATTCGGAATAATAATCTGTAGATGCTGCACCTATAGCCTCATGGATATGTGTTTGTCGCTTGTCAACTTTTCTTATTCCGCTGGAAAAGGAGAGGGACTTATTCGCCGCTTGCACCAATTATGCAGTGCCTGATAAAACTGGGTAGGCGTATGTTCAAAACACCAGTGCTCAATGAATTGATGGCTGCCAGAGCAGATCCTTAAATGTTTCTTGAACGAACTTGCTTAGATAGTTCATGACTTTTAACAAACGAGCAATATTGAGAACAGCCATAACGACGTTCCCACCCTCCCCGAAAATGTCAAAGTCATCTGTGCAAAGGACCACTTTTTAGATGTTTAGCCATCATTCAACACTCATTCAATCAAGTCTGTAATTTTGACGTCAATAAATCAATAACTTTTGAATCACATTCTTCGAATGCAAAGATTGATTACCAGAAGAAATCGATCACCACTGACCATCCTTTCTACAGGAGATGAATCACAGGGGTCTATAATTAAGCAGTGCGGAAACACGAAGTGAGCAGCAGGAAGAGGACACGGAAATGAGAAGGTGGAGACATTGAGATTTGGCGCACAAAAATCCGTGCCCCTCAAACAGGCATATGCGTGCACCTAATCTAAAAAGCACTGTGGCATCTATCAGTTCAGGGTGTTCTTGATGGCAACATGGTTTTTGCATTCACTCCAACCAGTTCTTCACATCATCTTCTCATTTTTTCTTTCCTAGCGAAAGGGAGTATTCAATGGTTATTGCTCTAAATTCTAAATAATGAATAATAATAATAATAATAATAATAATTCTTATGGAAATATCTTTATACATACACAAGTGCTGATGATGACAACAACGATGGCGATCAAAATGTATCATTTTAGGATGTAGGCCTTTGAAGAGATGGTTAAATCAAAGGAGACTTCCCTTATTAAAAAAAGATTGGCTCTATCACTTGAAAAGCCAGTGAAAGCCATGGTATGAAAGAAAAGAAAGACTGAAGAAGCTTTTTACGTACGTGCACCAGTAAGGACTGATTGAGACAGAATGTACCTGTTCATCAGGGTATATGATTCTGATTATAGGTTTAAACCATGCCCATCGAGCCTGAAGAATTACATACAGTATGTGGCTACAAAAGACTGTCCAAATATATCTCATCACCATTTAATGCAGAACCTCTCAATAAGATGATTGAATAAAACAAGCCTAACAAACAAACCTGTTCGGCAATAGTGAAGACGAGCTTGAAATCCTTCAATTCCTGTCGTGGCGAACTTGGCAACTTCTACTTTTACCATCTTAGTCACAATGGAATACGGTAGGACATACGTTTTCCATTCATTCCCATCGGCCACTTCAAAAAGCTTAAATATAAACCATGTACAAAGAATCAAGACACAGCGTTACTAGAACTATAGATAGAGTACTTTTTGATGTTTGAATACCAACTTAATTTTCCCAATGAATAAAACATTCAATTTCAATTCATATCAGTGCACAATAGTGATCACAATAGAATCCCTGACAAAATGAGACGAGCACGCAATATAATTATGCACTATGAGCAACACAACCTGAAGTTTAGGATTTAAAGTAGGGAGAAACCTACATGTCCGATATGAAGTTAATCCATACATGACAATTTTCAGAGTGACACATCAAACATAGAATTTAGTCATAAAAAAGTTTGCGAGATAAATAAAAAAAACCTCACTCCGGCCAATTCAACTATTAACTTTTTTGCAAAGCTTTGAAGAATACAGGTTTATTGATCCTGCTATTCAAGCAAATTTATCAACAGCACACATGTTGCTAGCTATAGCAAATGCAGGCAAGCCGGAAATTGGACTGTGGATACATATTTACAAAACTGCTATCTACATATTTGCCCAAGTTGGGACCCTCCAGTGTTTTATCCAAGCATTTTTCCACAACTTTTAACAAAGGGGCAAAACTCAATCTGAAGTGAGTTTCAAAAATTGAATCTGGCTGCGCAAACTACAATCCCAGAACAGAGATGATGATTGTAGGATGCGCAGTTGAATTCCCTCAACCTAAATATTGTAATACCACAGACGAAAGGTGACGACGTCCATTCAGTATCTGGTAGCAACAGTGAGGACTGAAAAAAAAACAGCAACTTGCAGGCTCCTGCAAATTTCTCATGATTTGAACAGGCACATACATCCATATAACCTGAAAATGCTGACAGGTTGCCACTGGTGTCTGAAGACATTACCTTGCCATTTTGTATGTTAATCGGTAAGTATGACCACTCCTCTCATAAAGGGATAGAAATCACGTGACAAGAGTTTATAAGCTCCCATAAAGGAATTGTGCATCAGTCTATTGTCTGTTTGCCTTTTGTTTCTTCAGATTGTGAGATAAAGCTCACTTTGTTCCTTGTTTACTTGTTTTTGAGTCCAGTCTAATGAGCATGGGAATGATGCCGAAGCCAGCTCTCGTCACGACAAACTGAAAACTGAGTTTTGGTGTTTTAGAAGAATTTTCTGTGCTTGTAACAAAAATTTGATTTTGAGAAGCAAAGACACAATATAGCGTAAGGGCATGGAAAATCATTTTCAGCCCTTTGTAAACCATGCACAAGAATCAACTTGTGACCACACTAATGAGTTCTGTAGCTTACAGAAAGCAGGATGATAAGTTTTCCAAATATTTGGTTCCAGGCAGTTCTTATTACTTCCCCTATACCAAAGATATGCAGTGCTGAAAGTGCTCTGCTGCAACGTCGACAGCTTTCACCAGTGAAACATAAGTCATAAGTATACAGAAGTAATGTTTTGTCACATTTCAAGATAACGTGTGCCCAGTGATTAGGAGGGAAACATTTTCAATGTCTAAGCATTGAACGGCCATGGCAAGTGCCTCAGAACCATCAACAACGAGCTGTTAACATGAGTAGGAACTCCAAAATACTTTTTTTTTCTAATTTTTCTTGTTGCAGAAATTTAGCTCAATGTGCATGTACATTCCGGAGAGAAAACTTACAGGGGTGGAAAATAAAACTATTGCAAATGATCAATAAAATCACTATCATGCGCGATGAGCTCTGCTTTCTGCGTTGCCTCTTTTTGGTGGATTTTACTTTCTCGTAAAACGACTATAAAATTTGACAGTCATTCAATGAGAAACGAGTACATATGTGTATCTTTGTGAGTTAAGCCACGTAACTAAACATGATTCATTTTGATATTTCCTGCCAATTATGATATGCACATGTCATGGTCATGGCAATTTTCTGTAAAACCATCGGAAAAGGAGATTCCAGTCCTCATCTTGAACTAAAAATAATGTTGTGTTAATGGGCTGATAAATACCATTGATTAGCACATTCCACAAAAGTACTAGTACTAAAGTTGATTAGGCTTAAGTCTTACAAAATCATGATCTGAATTTTTGCAAGAGAAAAATATTAGACAATTCCCTGATTGGGGACACTATTCTGAAAATTCCCTGATTTGTCCCTGATTTCCCTGACTAAATTCGAATTCCCTGAGTATTCCCTAATTTCCCTGATCACCATGAAAAAGCAAAAGTTTCTCGCCAAAAAGTATGCGGTTGTCATTTACTGAGAAAAAAGGTAATTCTACTGAAGATTTCATAACATCTGGTTAAGCAGTTCACTCAGGAATGATGAGAAAAGCACATGTTGCCACTACTTGAAACGTTTTCACGCCAAGTTTAGTGTTTCAAGTGAAGTAGCAAAAAACCCCACCATAATCCCATGGAGATGTGCAGGTAATAACATAATATAGTCGAACCTCTGATAGTGGCCACTTTTACCGGCAAGGTTAGGTGGTCGTAACTGAGAGGTGGCCGATATTCAGAGATTGAAAGAAGGTTTTGATTGCATTACAAAAGTTTTGATTACATTACAAAATTGAAGACACATAATGAAGATATTTCTTGAAAGTTAGGGTAAAATCACGCCTTTTTGCTATGAAGTAATCATTTTTTGAGACACAATACATGCACTAGCACTAAATTGTTGCGTAAGGATCAGACGTTTGTAGACAAAAAGCAAAACAAGTATTTGAGTGGTCGCTTTTAGAGGGGAACTTGATTTATTTTTTCATTTGGGACTGCACCAGGTGGCTCCTAAACATTATTTGGAGGTGCTCGCTTTTTGGAGGTTCGCTATTATGAGAAAACGTACGGGAAGCATTTGGGACTGGCCACTATTCGGAGGTGGTCGCTGTTAGAGGGTGAAGTGTTTAATCGTACGTCCTGTGTTTTCTTGCAGGACAATATTGGAGTGACTCTGCCCCCTTACTTCTTGTGTGGTATGTAGAAAGGCGTATGTGTGTATGTGCCTTTTGGAGAGGGGGGAGCGAGAGAGTGTTTGAATGGGAGGGTAAATGAAGCAAGTGATTTCCTAGGGGAGGTATTAAGCGTGATAGTGTGTTCCAGCTGACTGTGTGAAAAGTGCGGAAGAGAGAGTAGGAATAGAAACTTACGTTCGTTTTTGCTTATTTTGGTACTTCACCTGTGCAAGCTGTGTGTTTGGGCCATAAAACATGTTAAAAGCATATTTTAGGTCACAAGCCCTGTGCGCAGGTGTTCGCCTAGTACAAACCCATCAAAATTTTTACCATCCTTCAGGTGGCATTGCTGTTGACTACAATTTTGTTCATGGCTAAATGGTGACAGAAATAATTCAGTTGGGATCCCTGGCGGGCCAAATCTTTGTGTGTCATGCGTAACAATGCAGGTTGCGAAGCTTAGAATGAAAGTTGTTGTGGGTTTTTGTCTATAACAAGATCTACACAAAAATGAGAGTTAAAAGCATAACTGGCAACAAAATATAGAAATGCATATAGAAATAAAATGCATGCTCATAAAAAAATAGGATGATACCACTAAGAGTGCTGACTGAGCATCTCATCACAGTGGCAAAACATAAAAATAGCTTGAGCTAGGAATTTACCAACTTTTGGAGGTACGATCTACATAGAAAAGGATGCCAAATTGTCAGCACTATGAGATGATATTCAAGAAAACTACTTAGTTCTCTTCAGATAAGAACTTGTAGCCAAGAGAATACAGCGTTAGTCAGGTAAGTCGGTGCTTCAAGCAAATGTACTATTTCATCTTCCTCCATAGCATCTATGTAGGTCTATCCTATTGGTAGCTACAAGAGTCCTCATTTTGTTCTGGAGCGATTGAAGTTCATTTGGATATCGTTGACAGAGCATCAAACATGATTAGAGTTTTGAAACACAGATGCTCTTCCACTGATCTCTGACCTCTCCCATCATGGGCTTGTGGTCACAGAAGCAGTATGATGTTGTATGATTCTTGGTGATCTAGTTTGGAATATAGTTTGGAGAGTATCTTTGTTTAAGAAGAGAGATCGTGGACAAAACCATTCACTATTTTAAAGGAGAGGGATAGTGGATGAAAGCATAGACGGTTGCTAAGTCTTTCCTATCCTAGCTCTTCTAATAGTTTGTTGGTATTAGTACCTTTCCATACACCAGTGACTGTTAAATACTTACATGGTTATTCGCGATTAACATACTAGGATTTTAAAGCAGAAAAGTCAAAAGAAATGCAAAACACACCCAATCCAAAAAGATTACCATAACAATACAATTGGACATGGTACATTCCAATAATGGATCTACACAAAAAGCTGAACGTTGACACAACAGTGAAAACTAATTATCACTAAAAGTATTCTTGAACTACTTGATAAGTAGCCAGCAAAATAGATGCAAGCACAAACGGGGACCCTACGCATTATCAGAAAAATTGTGCCTCAAAGAAAACTAGCAAGAGAAAAATGCTTCTATGCATTTAGGATACTGAAGCGAACATTCTTACGTTGGTTTGTAGAAAGTGCATGATTCAAATGTTCATTATCTACCCGAATTATCTGCAAACGGAAGCAAAAAAAATATGCTTAAAGTATGTAAAGAAAAAACAAAGCCTGGCCAATGGGCATCAACAATTTGTTTCTCAGTCAGAGCAGATCAGGCAAAGGTAGTAGCGTGGAAAAATAAAAGTCCCACATGAATGTAGAGGGTAAATGGAGACAGACGAGTGACTCGGTTAGTGACAACAAACAACCCAAGCAGATAGAGCACACCGTGCAGTAGAGTTGTTCTACATTCTATTTCAATCATGAAATAACAATTCCTACTGACAAATCATAAGCTTCATTTATGTTCCAGTTCATGAACAAGAAGAAGAGGCAACTTAGTATGTCACGTAGTCATCTAAGTTGGATCCTGTCCTACTCTTTTAGTTCCCCAAAATGTTTAAAGATTCTAACCAGTAATCTAGCTACCAACCATTTTTAATAGAATGATATCCAGTCACAGTTTATGCATACAGTATGGAGGAAGAACCCAGTTAAAACTTGAGATGGAAATCAAAGTTGTAAATGAAAAGCAAGAAAACTTTCAGCAAATACCAAACACAGTCAGAAATTTTTCCTATTTGAACTGAGTTGCTTCAAATCAAACTTCAGATAAAATGCTTTGAACAACACTAATTAAAAAAGAATACACAAGTGTATTTAAAGAAACTAAAACAATAAGTCAAACCCGATTCACATTTGTCACAGATGTCATGGTCACAGCAATTTTCTGTAACTAGCATCTACGAAGGAGATTCCAGTCATCATCGTGAACAAAAATATATCTTATTAATGAAGTATGCCATTGAGTAACGCATTCCACACTAACACTGAGGAATGGATTTTCTTGAGTACGACCAAGTCTTACAAAAATCACGTGAATTTTGCAGGAGAAAAATATCCATAATTCCCTGATTTGCAACACATTTTCTAAATATTCCCTGGTTTCCCCTGGTTTCCCCGACTAAATTTCAATTCCCGGAGTAATCCCTGATCACTGGTCACTATGCTAAGGGTCTGTTTACTGTCTGTATGCCTGTCTTCATTGATCCAGGAGTCTCCTTCTCACGCAAATTTCATCTGGTTCTATCTCTCAATCATGCTGGAGCTTTGAGTGAGGTTGTGAGTGTCAGTCACTCTCCAGAAACCATGTTTCTCCATTTGTAACTTTCTACCTTGAGCAGGTTCGCTCATGAGTATTGTGTTGTTTGTTCATAGTTACATTTCCACGCACTCGATAGGTCAATTTTACAGAAATGAATGGCCGAAACACACGAGTATGCATACCAACAGTGGAGAAGACCTTGAGCGTGATCAGTGATCTAACTTAAGAAAACTTAACTATCTAGGCGCCAGCACTAGAGACTCTAGCTCTGGCTTCGGCTTTAAACATGTTCTATGGGTGCATTGCTCAACCCTATCCAGATGGTAAATATGTCGATCTAACGTCAGTGCGTATCTCCATCTATTTCAAAACAGAATCTTTTTTTAAAATAGTTGTTCAAACTATCCAATCTATGCTACATACCAAAAGCTTGTACTCCACTCTTGGAACATTGATGGCCCGTAAAAGCATGCAAGTGCTATATGATGATCATATGTTGAACATCTTTGTGAAACGCCTAACCCTTCGTTGGTAACACTAAAAACTAGGGTGCGAACGGTAAAGGGGGGTCTACACCCCCCTCAGAAATGCTACTTGCCTTACAGCTGTAGGGATAATTTTTGGTACACACCAGAAGGGGTCTAATACAAGGTTGCATGCCAGTTGTGGTCAAATTTGGGTGTCCGGTTGTCTGTTTAGGGGCCGGAAAGAGTGACCGGACACTACCATACTGTAGATGCATGGTATAATGGCTCTCTGTGGAGGACAAATTGGTTAGGGCAATTTCGGCACTTCCTGAAGTCCAATACAAATGAAACTTGGCAGGTACATAGAGAACACCAAGTTTATTATGTATTCCAAATTTTGGGAGGAAAGAGGGATGGCAAGGGTATTTTACAGACTGGTCTGTAAATTAAAAAAGAGAGTACTTTTGGTAATTTTTGGGGTCTGTAAAATAGCCCATGTTAATCGAAACATCACCAAACTTGGCAGACACATTGAGGCTATTAGAAACAATGTTCCTGCCAAGTTAGAAGATGATAGGTACTGTAGAACGGGAGATATCAACGAAAAATCTCTCAACCAATCAGATTGCCCAAAAAAGTCCCACAGACCTGGACCCATATTTCCAGTACCAAAAATGGTAGGATGACGATTTTTGCACTAAAAGATGCCCAAAAGGATTTTAGTAACATGAAAATCAGTGTGGCTGCGCTGCGCTGCGCACGCCTTAGGCGCGCTAGAAAACATTTTCGGACAGGGGGAAGGTCTTTACCAACGAAGGGTTAGCAGCTGTCAGTGTGAGACACTAGTTTCTCATGAAACTATTCATCACCATAAAAATGTCTGCATACAATACATTCTAGGAAAATAATACAGTCAAAAGCATCATACCACAGACTTTCCATTGCTCTGGTGGATTTGAATGCGAAAGCTATCTTTAAACCAGTAACGAAAAACATACTGGCTGGCATAGTTCACAGCGCTATTGGATTTGATATCAATCTTTTTTACCACAATATTGTCATTAAATGGTCCAAACCAAATGGCTGTCCTTTCGTTTTGAGCTACAGTCATTGGAACTGTTATCGTGATGGAGTCAGCATCATGCGAACAGGAGGCTATATTTTCCGGCTCACAGGTGTACTTTGTATTATCCAATCCATGTGTTGTTGTAACTGATCCAACGCAAACTGTAAACCAGAGAATAAATCCTACAACACTAATCCTGAATTCCAGTACACACAGAAAACTTTTAAATCACAATAAGTTTCCTTCGTTATTTTCCCTGTGATATTTACTGAAACATGTAAAATTTATCTGAACTTACTGTACAACAACTGTACCTCTAAAAAACTGAAAGGTACTACTTGCCGGCCTGTAGTGATGAGCATGTACTTGAACAGTTGGTTTTCAAAGCAAAGATTTTTATTAACGGAGTTAGTAAGAAAATCACAGCACAACAAGTGTCTCAAACAAAAATCTTAGTAAAAAAGCACACTTTTTGCAATATATGTTTCAAGTAATGCTATTTTACACACTTACATGCCCCTGCAGACTCCGGTTGACCAACCTCTGAGATACTTCCCAAATGACTGAAGAAAGAAACCAAGATGAACTAAAATTGAAAGAAGAAAAAAGTTATGCCAGAACAAGTATGTTTGTTACAGGTGACAACAAAGCCGGTTGCACAAGGACATGTTCCAGCAAACAAATCAATATGCTTCTTAGGGGTGCACAGTTTGAAATACTTATCTGAAAGTCCACAGAGTAAACCTTTCCCTGCTTTGGTCCATGAAATCTGTCAATCCTATTTAGAATGGCAACCGAATAGTGTTATAACACCTGTGCTTTGGATACTGGGGTGAATACGGAGTCTATCACATGTATCTTGTGATATGATTCTTATTTGCCTAGAAATTACACAATTTTTTGGTAAAGTGTTATTAGATTTCTCATTCCAGGCAGCAAAACTGGTTCAATAAGCTACCCTTGCTCCTGATCAAGTGGTCTAGATCAAGGTTTAAGCATCCTCTAGGTGGAACTCCACAGAAGAAAATTTTCACCTCTCCAGTCTCAAACTTGTGACTTGGTGACTTCCACACAGATTTTGATGCCGCTTCAAGCATTCATTCAAGGAAAGGTATAATTATCTCAGTTTGTAAAAAATTGCATCTAAAACATGAAGTGGTGTTCATAGTGCCAAAACTTTTGCTCAATTGGGCACAGCTGTGTATCTCCAGATCCACACATCAAAATCGTCTCAAATTTGGCATTGTAGCAGTCATAGAAAACCACAGAAATGGTGACCAAATTACAGCTTTGCCCACCAACCCACCTCCCTCCAAGGCGATTTTACAAATTGTGACAGTGAAAAACTATCTTTTGATTCAACAATTCTATCACAATGAAAATCACACCGAAAGTAACCCTCGTAGAAGAGGTAGGAACGGATATTTTTTTCACAACATTATTCCCCGTACCCCCCAATAATTGAAAACCACAAACAGCCTGATCCTTGTTAAATTCACAACTCAAGAAGTCACAGATAATTAGTGGACTACCACAACCTAGAGAATCTTTGTGCAACATACCCAAAAGAAAAAAAACCAGACATAAGCCATAAGATTCACACAATAAATGACAAAGAACTGATGAAGTGTTCCTGAAACATTTTGAAAAAACACTGAAAGCAGTTGTTATTGACGTAAATTCCCACAGCTCCCTGATCAACATACTCCCAAGATACAAGGCATGGGTTATAGCATAAGTTATACGGCCCAAAGATCCACGCCAAAAATGACGGAAAACCGATAAACCATTTTTAGCATATTTGGAAAAAAAGCATGAAAATCACCAATTTTGGACGTAAATTGCCACCCGAAAGCTAGATGAGATTTTCCCCCCGAAAAAGCACATGGTTCCTAACATATGCATGGTTACCCTAAATAATCACAGCAAAAAGCGGACAAACCATTTATACATGAAATATTTAGAAAACTTTAATAGCCAATTTCGGACATAAATTACCACCCACAAGCCTGCTGACATTTTCCTCAGACATAGCACATAGTTCATAACATACAAAGAATTGACCCTAAAAATCAGACAAAAAAATGACAGAAATCGGATGCACCATTTTCGACAAATTAGGAAAAGCCCTGATAATTGCCACCAGCAACACAAATGAGAGATCCCCAGAAATGACACATGGTAAATAAAATAACTTCTATTGTCCTGAAGTTTCACACCATTACTTTGAAAAAAGTAATGAATGAACCTTAAAATATTTTTTTAAAAAAAACTAAAATGACCATTTTTTGGCACCTACAAGCAAAAACAAAGCGTTTTAAAATTCTGTCTCCATCCCTTTTCCTTAATTACAGATTGTCACCTTAATGCCAAATTTCAGAAAAATCCATCAAGCCGTTATCCAGGAAAATGCGTCGGTGACAGACGGA
>JAOBRC010402011.1:0-18239 GCA_027575255.1 Scolionema suvaense
GTGTTATTCTCTTCTTTGATCTGACGTGGGGATTCAATTGAGTTTGCGGGAGTCCACTAATTATGTGACTTGTTTTACTTGTCTTTGGTAGGTTTTAGAAAAAAGTTTCTGATGTTAGCCACTAGTCAATTGCAAATGCGGCCTGTTTTGCGGCATTCCTAGGAATTAATACGTTGTTTTTTAAGTTATTTTGGGAAAAAAGCTGTGGAGTATAATCAGCAGCCTCAGAGACCACTTCTCCTTGTTCAAAATTTTATATCTCATTTTGTATTTATATCAAAGGCGTACATAGCAAGGCCCATAGAACTGCATTGTAAGCGAATAAAATTTGCATTGCCGCAGAACTGAATGGCAGATCATTTTAATATTCCTTATTCACCACTTGAAGTGAATTTCCAGCCTATTCCGCTAATTATGCTGGTACTGAAAAGATAAAAACTTTGTATGAAGTTTTCAAGCTTTGCATAAGATTTTCACTTGCACATGTTAAATGAACTAGCAACTGATCCCCCTTATCTACCACAAGGAGGTGCGTTTCAAAATGCTACAAGTGATAGCATAGGTTTTGCGCATATGTATTCAAACTAGATATTTCATGTGACTATGATATAGTTCAAAATCTTGTTAAGTCAACCTTTTCGTTACCCATATGAGTGTATATCCAGCGAAACTGTGTTTATCAATCAGCAGGCTGAAGTTGGCCATCAGATGAGAGTTGAATATGAGAGTTTGAATGGACTATGATAGATCTAGCCTTTGTGCAGTTGGGTCACAAACGAGGTAGCTAGCTAGCTAAAATTGGAAGAAAACTAAGATCTCTTTTCGACACCATTAATTATAATGAACATGCCTACATATGAAGTTGCATACCATAGTGAAAATATATACTCTGTGAATTACTCTGTGGATGTAGCTAGCTAGCTGCGTGAGCATGCAGGAGCAAACTAGAGGGTGTTCAGCCAGAGGATAAAGAATAAGAGTATCCAAAAAGCTACACGCTTTTTTTATGAGCATAGTGTTTTTTCATTGAGGGTGAAGTATTCTTGTGATTTGGCAAAATATGATGGTGAAATATTCTTAATGTATTCTTATTTTTCAGAGTAAAGTAGGAAATCGTCTTTTCACCTTTTAGTAGTCACATGTTACTTCAGAATGTTTGTGAAGTGATTTTTTATATTTTCCATTTGTTGGTTTAAGAGTTGTACTTAGATAGTGTAGTGTAAATGAAATACAGTACACATCATGACGTATCTTCTGTTAAATATTTGTCTCGTTGTTATTTCCATAGATTTTTGGTTAGCTAACAATTTTATTCTTATCAAACTCACCCTGGGAATATTCTTAAGATATTCTTACAATTTAGGCAATTTTCACCCTGATATTCTTATAGAAGCTATTCTTATAAAAAGGCCTGTATCAAAGCTTAGGCAGCTTGTTCCTTGGGGTTTTTTTCAGCATGGTTTATTGAGCAAACCACAAGCAAATTTTTGACACTGTTCTATCAGTGGGTTCAGAATTAGGGTCTAATGGAATGCAATAATTAGAAGGTTGAATTTTGAGATCTGCTTTTTATGTAGCTACCTAGTGAGCTAGCTAGCTGGGCCTACTGGAAAGACAATAGTCAACAGACTTACAATTTTCCCAGATGCCTTCTTTACCAGTTATGGGAAAACTCTTAAATTATGGGCACTCTTCTTAGCTGTAAGTTTACCCTTAGCTAGCCAGAACTAAAGTTTTCATTTTGTGAGTTGGTACATGAAGACAAGCTCCTATTTAATTATGATTTGATGTGCTTATTTTAATCTTTCATAGCTTGAATTCTAGGGGGTCTCCACTATTAAGATATGTGGCCTTTTCACACCTATTGTTTATATATACCTGCTTTGTAGCTGGCTACTAATTGTAGCTGAGGAGGATTGTATTTCTAGTTGAGGATGGTTTTGATGGTCTGCTGAAACAACCCATGTTCTGATATAAAAAGAATATGCTTTCTTCACAGGAATTGGGGAACATTCCCTATGCAAAGGAAGAGGATATATATACTCCCAGCAGAAGTCAAAAACAGAAAAAGCAATATCGTTGCCAGGCCAAATTCAAACGGATGGTTATTCTGCAGATGAAATTCCAATTAGTAATAGTTAGATCTAATTTTCGCATAGCAAGTCAGTAGCCTGGGACCAGATCTTATCATTCATCTGATACTTGAGCTGCTCACTTTTGTGCACGCATCGTGATTGTAGCAATCTGTGAAGTGTCTGCTAGGGGAAAAATAATTGAATCTGTTGAATCCTATTGACTATTTTTCATATTGGCTTCTATTGTTTTGTGTTTTTAAGCCAGAAATATGCAGGAAACAGAGTTCCATATGAGTTGCTTTGTCATTCCACCATCATTCAAGATGCTATTCCCTTCTGAGAAGCAGCAGCAAATGCCATATGTTTCTGAGAATTATGTAAAGTTGTTTTCTAACTTGGAAAAGAAGCGAAGTTGCTTTGAATGATCAAATATCAGCTTACCTCTTGCATGGAAATGCCACTGCTTAAGAAGTATTATGGAGCCAATGAACACCCTCCATTAATAGTATGCTTCACCCATTATGATCCCCACTTATATCAGCGGGGTTTTCGATCTGAAAAACACACTTAGCTCTGGTTATGATCTGTTCTTTCTATCTATTACAATTATGTACTGGATGTACAGTTTGCCTCTATAGGCCTTGGTATATGCCATTCATCTGGGTTGGGCTACTGTATCCATTATTAGCCTGTCTTTGATCAGCTGGTTTGTTAACCCTTATTGGGGCTGATGGGAGAGGTAGTGCCCCCTCCCCATCCTAAATTTTTGCCTGTTGCTCCTGAAGGTTTGAGGTAATCATAACTAAACTGATGAATTTTCATGGGAATTTATCTACCAGCATTTTACCACCAAAAAACTTTTTCAGCAGGTGACCTATTGTCATTGAGAGCGCTATTGTTTTGGGCAACCCTATTCTGGTGGGGGGGTAAGTTTACCCCCCTCCCCCATGTACTTTTTAAAAAATAGCTTCCAAGCAGCTGGGGTATTTTTCTATTACGAAGGTTCACGCAAATTTGTTGTGGAATTTGTTACGTTGTTCCGGATATATGACTTTGTTGAAGCTCATTGGAGCTATTTTTGGATGTTTTTTGATCGAAAAAGATCAGAAAATTTAAATTTGGCCTTCATTACTAGGGATTTTGCACTAATTTTGTAGGGTACTGTTATAGAATGCTAAATTTATTCAAAAGAGCCAGAGGTAGCATGGCTCCTGGGTATGAATCACGATCACACTCAGCAACAATTGTGTTCGTAGAAGGCATATGACTGTGTAATACAATTTTTGACAATATTCAGGGGATGGGGACGCTGCCTGCCCAACCTCTGGGCTGCCAGGGTAACAGCTTCTCTTATCATTAAAAGCTATGCTTTATTATCTTCTTTGAGGTGTTTGTAGCATAGTTCATAGACATGGAGTATGATGAAAAAGTTGACCCACCTCCTTCTTACGAAGATACATCACATACTGGTGGTGGAACTGGTAAACCGTCAGGTGCTGGAATGAGTGGCATCAAACCAGATATGAACTACATCAGGACAATTCCAGCAATCCTGAAAGCTGTAGAATTTGTAAGTTATTGCGTATATATATATATTTACAAATCGTTCAGTCTTTTGATATCTTGCCGGGGCCTAATGCAGGTTTATGTTTTGGGTGGCAGTTGTTCAGATAGTGACAATTATCTTGCACGTCTGCGAATCTGGTGAGCCTTAGCCCATGTTTACGTGAAACAGAAGCAGAACGTGTGACATCAGTTTTTGTAACCTGACATGAGCATATCTCAATCAAACAGGTCACATCCTGATTCTCTGGACATCACATGGAAATAGGTGCAGGAAATGGAGTGGGTTGCAAATTCGTTCAGGGCTGTTGAATTAGCGGGGTATTAGGCTCTGCTTGTATGCCAAGTTTTCGGAATAATGGCCATTTTATGTTGACTACTCCTAAATCATGAATCATGCAGTTGGCCCAAAGAAATAATGGTTTTGTACATCATGACACTTGTTATTAAAGGCACTTTCAGTCGCCCTAGAACCATCAAGTCAAGTTAAGTCAAGTCAAGTATATCTTTGCCAAAAGTATATATCAAATACTGTTCAATGTAGGAAATATAAATACACAAAATTGTATCAAAAATAATCCATCAGTAATCACTTAAAGAAGCACTAGTAAGAGAAAAACAAGTAAGGCCACAGTAACTTGAAAAGAAGTTATGCGCAAAATGACGAAAATCAAAGAGCAGCACGTGATTATTTTCATCCTGAAAGTAAAGTGCGGCAGGGAATTACTTTACTGTCACGTCAAAGTGTTTACTTTCATTTGGGACTACACCTCCAGAAGCATGGGGGACGCCAGGAGAACGTCTTCTCCTGCTGAGGAACCCCAAACCTGCAGTGGATACATACATACCGCTAGAAGCTCCTATCCTGTAAACAGACCTTGGCTGTGCTAATGAATAATCTTCTTGAAGGCAGCAGGTTTATGACTCAAGGTGTATTTAAATAAGCTTCTGCCATGAATGAAGCAACTTTTTCGGCTGCCTTTATGAATGAAAGATTTATTTGAAACAGATGCTATGAATGGAAAATCTTCCTTTTCAAACGAAATCTGCTTGAAGCAACAGCTTTTTTTTTACTAAAAGTCCACTTGAAGATTTTCCTTTAATAAGATGTTGTTTTGTCATTTTAGACTGTCTTTTGCTGATGATGGTGTTGTAAGATCCTAAGCCAAGAACTTTGTTGCAATGTGTAAAAATGTCAGGTTTAAAAATCTTCCTAAAACTTAAGCATTACCGCTTTTTGAGTCGCACAAATAGATGTCCCAAAACATGAGAAATCCGGTCGTCATTACGGAATTTCATCGTCTGCATAGTACTTTTTTTACATGTTGTTTCACCCTGAAAGGAACAGAGTGTGAAAGAGAATGCGAGAATGTGTAGCTTCGCCTAATGCCGCAATAGACTAGTACATTGATTCTGCTTATCAATTATTGATGTGTAGTGCTCTTGCTGATGGAACTAGTTATTGAATGATACGTAAAAGTTAATTATGTTAATGTTTGTTAGATAAATAGAGGTCATCTTCTCTCAGGCAGCAGTGAATAGCATGCTAAACAGGAGGAATGGATTATGGATGCATTGGGCATGAAATATAGTTGAACTGGCGTGGCAGTAATTTAACAAACATGGCAATGAAATAAAAATGCGGGCGGGTATGCTCAACTTCTTTTCAAGTTACTGTGGCCTAACTTGCCAAGATTGTAGCGTATTTGCTATAATAAGGAAATACAACTTCACACTGGAACGATTTAGCATGTTCTAGGAATCTGCCCTGATCGATTCTATGCATAGCGGACGCTTATCCTGATCTTGCACTAGAAATAGTGATTTGGCTATGGTGGTTGATGTTGTTTATATAGTTAAAGTCTAGGAACTATACTGTTCTTAAGAGCTATAAGCTCCTGTATAGAGGAGTGAAAACTCTGTTTCGAGGCTACTTTTATTGCACGAGGGTGACACGCAGATGGGTGGCTAATTTCTTCCTATCCCATAGGAAGAACAAAGTCTCTCTTAAGCAATTTGAATTACCAGTCATATGTCATCTTTGCTGGGGGTTCCAAGTCCTCAAAGATTTTCCCGTCTGTCAGATATGCTTTCTGATACGGGGATCCTCCCGAAATGGGGAGTTCAAGTGGCTTGGACGTGGTCTCCATAATAAAAACCAATGTCATTTATGATACGTGTCTCAGTCCTCAGGATTGGTATTATCATCATCTTCATAGGTTTGATTCTTTCTTTGAGGTCTGGTAAATGCATTTAGTCCTCAAGGAGCATGACACATTTGAAATGCTTTTTACATCGACAACATAACCATGACTCATTGAGAATACATTTTTGCGAACGTTTATTTCGAGTAGATGTTGCCATAGTAATAAAATCCATAGTTAGTTGTCACAATTTGGAAAAAACTTGTGAGTTTGTAATTAACAGTTCTTTGCCTGATGCAGTAATTCCTTGGAATGCAACCTGGGACCAGATCCTCTTTTTTCACCTAGGGATCTGCTAGCCTATTCCCTCTGCGAGAAATGAGGATCTGGCCATGTTCGCTGATTTCTTTGATTTGCTGTGTGTGGAAAGTGCAGAGTTCCTCTGAATTTGATTCAGAGTGGCTCATTGTTCATGTGCATATTTGGTAGGCTACTTTGGCAATTGGATTATCTTGCAGAGCAGTAGGAGCGTGCGTAATGCGTTCATATTCTTGTTTCACATTTGGACAATAGCTTGATGTCGCAGGTCTTGAGGATTCGATGCAGAAATTAATTCCCAGCCATTACAGCCAGATTCTCCCTTCCTGTACATGGTTTAGAATGAGAAGCTCCAGTATAGAGGAATTGTACAGGGCCATATCGAGCATTTATTTGGGAGACCCGTTTTCTGTTTTCATCAATGAAAAATTGAGCCAGCGTAGCTGGTGCGTTATAAGCTCTCGTGTTTGCAGATACAAGGGCGCTGGACGACTGAAGTAATTGACGTTTACGCCCATCCTTATTCTCAGTCAGCCCAGACAAAAGGAAATTCAGCAGGTGATTTTCATGCTGAGTTTGATTTAAAAGCACAGATGCTGCAACTGGCATGCATTTAGTTGCAATACTGTATGGCACGCTGAAAAACGGCCTTGCTATTAATTACAGTGCGATATATTGGACTTGTGCCTCGTCCGCTTTAACTTAGAAAAAAAATCATGTCAGAATTTAAGCGTAGTGGGGTGTAATTGAATTTGAGTGCAAAGACCGCTATACCGGTGGTAAAAGTACCCTGGATGCGGCCCTGTTGTAGGATCTGATCCCGGGTTATTGGGATGCTACGAAGAGCTGGAGGGTATGTATATTCAAAATAGCAGATATGTTTTTTTTGTTTTATATGGGCCTTGTGTTTCCTTACCAGTACGATGTTTGTTTTTCCATTGAATTTATACGTAAACTGAGACTTTAAAAACAGTGACAATAAGTTTGCTCATTTAAGCTGCCATGTATATACGTAGTTAATGAAACACAATGTAAGCCGCTAAGTTAGTACCAATCGTTATGGTCAAGTGTGCTCAACGTTGTGTGGTCCTAACTGTTTCGCTGATTTTCAAAATGCTTTACCTCCCGAATGATGTGAATTAAATATGTAAATTGAGCATTTAAGAACTATTCTCAGGCTACTCTCAATTATAGGAGATCCATTATCACCATACTTTTTGGAAAGAAAGCGTAGGTAAACTGATTTGAAGTGACCATACCCATTCTGGACGTCTGTGAAGTTTTAACTGCGACACCGATACTTCCATATTAATCGCTTAATACATGTTGGAAATATGACTGTGTAGCCTGCCCATCACATACTTGCTTTCTTCAGGCAAAAGATACCAAAATTTTTTGAGATGCAACATACTATTAGCAGAGGTTTTGTGTACATAATGGTTAGGACTCCAATTTTGTGAGGATGCCCAATCCATTACACAGCTCCATTATTTTGCTGAATTCACCAAGATACCTTTCAAAATGACTTCATAATGATGAAGCGCATGATTGATTGATCTTGCGCGAACAGAATATGTTTTGAACTGCTTTTTACGCCTTAAATCAAATGGCTATTACCAAGTGAAATGTTGTATTACCCATTTTATAGGTTAACTTTGGCAGGCTGGTAAATTCAGCGGAAGGTCACCGCATCCACTGAAGTGAAATTCTAAGGAATAAGAGAGAATCAACTTTCATTTCTGCTTAAACACATGGGGTTATTTTGCATCCGGACCCAGTTATTGAGGTGCGTAACACATAGGGCATAGATGCGTAGCTGTTAGAGGTTCAAGCCCGAACAGTTAGGCACTCTATTTTATTCAATTTTTGGGTAGCCTATCGTAGTAGCTGACTAGGGCCCGTTTCGATTAATCTCCGTTTGAATCCCTCGACCTGCACTTGTCTAGAGGTGATTTTGGTGATTTGTGCGCAATGGTTTGCAACCGGCTTCCGTGATCTTTGCTGCATGATGGACAACTGAGATGGGCATGCGGTTGATGCATTTCATGACAACCAGCTAATCCATTGATACCAAGCACAAAAGATGCGTTGAAGTTCCAATGCATTTTCATGATGGCTGTTTGAATTATTACGGGAAACAGCGAGGAGAAGCAATTGCCTTATTACGTCAAATTAAGCCGCGTACTTAATTATGCCGCACCTTCAAAAATGCGGCTTAATAAAAGTGCGGCTTAATTAATGGTGCGGCTTAATAGAATGCGGCTTATTTAAAGACCAGGCAAGTTAAAGAAAAACTCAACTGCGCTGAGTGACTTTATTCAATACGCTATATCACTGTTCACTTTCATCATCACTATTTGCTACCTCGGCATTAAGTTCCTCTAAAATGTCCTTGCTTTCATCACGAAAACGTCAATCCGTCGTAACTTTTTGTTCAGTATTAAGTGACTGCTGCGGCTTAATTAAAACCTCACAAAACCCTACTTTTGTCAAAGTGCGGCTTAATTATAGCGCGGCTTAATTTAATGCGGCGACATTAGGTACGCGGCTTAATTTGACGTAATAAGGTAATGGCTGCCGAAGTGCAGGGTGATACAATGAGAGTGGAACAACAATTTTCCGTATGTCTTCCAAACAAATGTAAGTTGTGGGAAATAGAACTCGAAAATCGTCAAAGGATCATTATAGCATTCGAACTAAGGTCACTTAGCTTTAGGTCACAGCTTTCCTTTAAGCCTTGGTGCATATTCTAGCTGTTGTTACGCTACCTAGCATCATTACAGAGGTCCAAAGGCAAGACATGACCTGAAAATCACCTGCTACAAAGCAGTAAGCGAAAGGGGAAAAACTGATATTTTTTGTATTCTCTAAGCTCTTTGTTTCCCCCAGTTATGCTGTTCTGTACAAGTGGCACATTGTTTGAAAGGTCTTAACAGGGTCTACATGTCTGGGGACTTGGCAAGTGTCATAAACGAGACTGTGCTTATTCAAGAGCCAGCAGCAGATCGCAACCAAGCGCACAACCAAGTCTTCATAGACATTAGAGCCTCGTAGATTTCCATGGATGTGGCTATCATCCTGTAACAGGGAGGCTTGCAGTCTCAGAGTTTCTATCCATAACATAAATATAGTCAGTGGCCATATAGGTTTACTGGTCTTTGTGACTGTTTCTTTCTCATGATATCTTTTGATTGTTGTCTTCCATGTGTATATGGAAATTTGTGGCTATTGCTGGCTGCTTGAGCACATGACTGGACGTAGTACGGTATGTTAATTATAAGGTGCACATGTAAATAAGTCCTTTTCGTTTTGTTACAGATGCTGTTCATGTTTGCATTTGGCCTTGCTGCAAGTTACAAGAACAATGTTGATGACATTCTTGGGCATGCAGCATCGTCCATATCGGATTACATTTACAACTCTAGCCGTATTGGATTTTTCCTATTTGTAATGGTATTCTCATGGATGTGTACGATTGCACTGTTTGTAATGTACTTCATGAGGGTTATTGATATGCTTCGTACCAGAATTCGATTTGTTAGCGTCATAGTAAGTATCTATTTAGCTTATGAGTGTCATTTTTATGCCCGTATCCATAGGAAATATTGGTCAAAATCCTGTACACCTTTTTTTTATAAACAGCAGTGAAATTAAACATCTGAGGTGGGGCGAATTCTACTTGGACAACTAAACAACTCCATTTGATTGCAAAGGTTTCATAAAAGTGTGCACTAAATATGCATCCACTATCACTGCAGTGTCCACTGTGACCATAATAACTAGCTGGTTATAAATAGCTAAGTTAGGATTGGGACTGCGATTCACCTGAGTCATCACTAAGAGGAGATAAATTTAAACAAAAATTGGCTTGTTTATAAAAAAGGGGAAGTTTTGTACTAGAGAACCTTCATTTTCATTAGTGTATTCTGTTGTAAATAAACGTTCTTGGCGTTCTATTTACGAAGGAACTATATTGGAAGATTGTTCTTTGTTGAACATGGCATTGCAGTTTTCCATGACTACTTTTTGCGTACTTTTTATGGGTTCTCATTGATTAGAACAACTGGATGATGTAAATATGCCTTGTGCCTACACTTTTACCTATATAGTGATGGAACCGCCTGGTCAAAGTCTTCAATACTCTCCAACACAGTACATCATGGTTTGACCAGATTTCTATTTAGTCTGGACTGATTTTATCAGACCTTCGTGTTACATGAAAGTTTTCGTCCAACGCTCATACACTTTTTTATGTAAGAACTTCCATCTTTAGACGAAGCTTCGTGTTTGGCCTCAATGTTCTTAACTTTTAATTAGGAGTTTGGTGCTTTGAGGCTTAAGGTTCTTATAAATGTTGTCCTTAAAGAAAAAGACTTGTATCTTGCTTGCAGTAGCTGCTCCTATCAAATCCTTACAAAGAACAAGTGAAGTGAAGTCCGGTGTACTTGGTTTGTAGAGCAGACTAAGAATCAATAAATCGTTTGTACTTGAATAAAATTTTCATTTTTCTGCACCTATTATACGGCTGTGTTTGGCTGTTGATGGAGAGCAGAAGAAACTCATGGCGTGAACCCCTCAACGTTGACGGGATTTGTAAAATGAGTTATGAGGTACTGCTTGACCTAGTTTTTTTCCATGTCAGCTTCTCTTAATTAAATGATTTATCACTTGTCTGGCTTTTATGATCTAATCTTTCAGCTTGTTGCCATCCATGCTGCTGGAGTGCTGTTTATCTTATTGGCTGTGGCGCTCGTTCTGGATGACTGCCGACGTGTCCGAGGATATCCCAATGTGTGTGACTCTGTTGGTGATTACACGTCTACGTCATGTGGAACATATGAGGCTGGTGGGGTAAGAGTCCCTGTATTTTCCCTAATAATGCTTGTAATGTTTTTATTTATCATCACTGAAATTCAGGTATAAGAATGAATGCAATTTAAGAATTTGGACTTCCACTTCCACTTTTTTTGAGTAATCTAGCATGTTGGTAAAAATCTGCTTCGAGAATAAGTTGATGTTGCAGCAGGGTTATTTTTATAATTTTTGGAAAATATTTTAAATCTGTAAGAATTTTTTTGGGTTTTTTTTTGTAAAACTGATGGGCATTAAGTAGGTGTTGTTACTTCGGTATGTTGCTCTCAGGAATGCTCTCGTACGGCTTGGGTGTGTCTATTTATGTCTAGAAATGATTGTTTACAGATCTGTTTATTTATTTTTTGCACTTTTTTTGGTAAAACTGATGTACTAATGCTATTAGCCATGTGCCATATTTGGTAAAACTGCTGTCAGCCATTTGCCATATTTGGGAAAGTTTTGTCAGTCTTGTGCATGGCTATTTTCTGGCTAAAGTCGTCATTTTCAGGACATATTCCCAGATCGTGTTTATTATCTTTCTGCAGTTCTTGGATTAACACCATATATCAACTTTAGACAAGTTATGGAAAGTCAAGGGAAATCTCTTGTTTCCCTTTGGAAAAGCTTGTATGACGAGAAACGTCTGCTTTGAAGTTTTGTTGGGAATTTCAATATCTGCCGGTTTCGTATTACATTTCGGTATGGCATGATGGCAGTAATCCATTATGAAACTTTCAAGAGTCTACGAAAACTTGTGCTTTTGTTTTTCTACCCTACTTTGCGTTAGCAGATTTTCCATGCAATTATCTAACCTTTGCTTGGTATTGTATGTGATTGGTCATTTGGTTTATTAGCTTTTTTGTCATGTGTAATATTGTATAGGTTTCTGCATGCAGTGTTGCTTTTTTGTAGGCCTTTGGTTTCTTTTGCTTGGTGGCAGTTGCTGGAGATACTGTTTTACATGTGTACAAGTATATCCAAGAAGTTCGTGGTGGCCCCTCAGGCCCTCCTGCTGGGGCTGTGTGAACATCTTGAAGAGTAAACATTCCTGCAAGGAAATATGTTGTCAAACAGGAAAGGGCGAGCAGCGGAGAGTTCGAGATTCTGAATAGTCTGACAGAGAAATGAAGGAGCAAGTTGTACAGAATGGTCTGTTTTTCGTTATTGCAATATTGTATGTCCAGAGTTACGCTCCAGTTTCTGAGAGAGGTTGCATTGATTTTCTGTTACTATATAATCCAGACTGTAATTTGTATTTGATGTGCGTGGTTTCGTTGTCGGGCCATTTTCATTTTCGGTGGTAAGTATATTTGGTTTATAATAAATTTTTGTGGTATAGTAAGACTAGAGTGTTAATTCGGCTCCGTGAGACCATGGTACGTCTGCCAGATTTCAGGTTTCATTCAAATTTATATTCAGATTCAGAACTGGCCATATACGAGCTGAAATGAACGGAGTATTGTTTCAAGTTCGGATTTTAACACGTTTTCACCCGAGATGAGTGGTGTGCAACGAATGCTAATCCTGTCAATTCGCTTGCTATTTTCATGATTGTTTTTGAGTCTTGCATATAGGAGGAGTAGAAATAAACATATTGTGTGTTAGCACAATGTAATTTTATATATAACGTGAAATGCAATTGAGACAGCGTATTCATGTCGTGAGCCGGTACTTTTTCTTCACCCTCCAAATAAAATTCTTGATCTAGGTATTGTGCGAAGATCCTCGTATAGAATAAATTCGTCTCACTTTGGACTGGCATGGACCATTGTGTTCTTTTTTATGTAGAAGTAGAAATTTTAGTTCTGTTATGTTTATGTAGTGTTTTTAGTCTAGCTAGCATGAGACGATATTGATAGAAAGTGGTAGAAGTAAATATTTCAATAATTCATTTCTGAATTGGGTTTCTGTTACGGCATTAGAAATTTTTATTAGAATCTTTCTTTGGTATATTGATGTATCACGTTGTTTATGGATCAGTTAAGTTTTATATTTTCTTATTAAACAGTACGTACCTGTTTTGTGGACCTTAGTCGCAAGAAATATGGTTGGTAAGAACCGTTTTTTCTTACTAAACGATATCACGCTCAGTGTGTTATGTATTGGAATGCTGCAGGGTGCTCTGGGCATTAGCTCTTCAGTCATAGCGAATGTTCTCTCAACATGTGAGTTGATTGCCAGAACTTCATTCTTTTATTGTTGGCCACAAACAGTGCAATATGGGAGGGTTTCTCGACTTTGTGGAGACGAAAACAGATTACTTCATAGAAGTAGTCTAAAAAGGAGGGAAAGGTTCATGAAGTAATATCCTTAGTTTGCTATGTTTGTTTCAGTTTTCGATTTCTAGCTATACCGTAGTGTTGCTGATCTGACGTTTGCGCGTTAAGGCTCTGAAAGGCCTTGAAAGTGCAATGTATGCTAATAATTAGTTTTGTCATTCTATTTGGTCTCTTTTTTATCATTTATATTTGTCTTCATGTTCGTATTTTCTGCTAGAACGTTTTTTATTCTGCTTTAGCCTGTGCTATGTTTTGTGCTTCTGTTATCGTACTTGGGTCATTCTTTATGTTTTTGATTCACGTTCTGATTTTGTGTTGTATTATTTTCAAACTCAAAATGCGCTTTTAGAATGGCAACCTCCATTCTATTCCTTATGGGGTCTTTTGGAGCGTTGTGCATCTGGAGAAAAGGGTGATTCTCCCTACCCCCTCCCCGTGCCCCCTGCCCCCCATGTCTCCGGATTGACTGCAACTACCATTTAACAGCACCGTAATTTAGGTATCGTGAATTTAGTCATTGAGTGTTACCATAAATAATTAGTGGTAGGTACCTAATTATGCAATAGTTACAAAGATGTGAACAATTTCTTATTTTAAAGTGGCTTCACTGGTATTACACTCCAATTGATGAAAATTGACTAGAAATAACCTCAGGTTCCCCAAACGTCTTCGTCTTCAGTCATCTTACGTAGTTTATATCCAGAATGCTGAAATTCAGCCGCATAAAAAAGGCCAAATCTCAGGAATGAAAACAAATAACCCAGGTTTTGGACAGGATATGCGTTCACTCTTATAACTGAAAGCATTAGTAAAGCGAGTTGCCAGGTTTTACCATTCTTGAGCTATGTTTGCCAAAATACCGAAGAGTGGAGGCAGAATCAACTGTCCCTTCCCAGAATAGGATCAAAGTATGTATTTGTATCATCTTCTCCCCCGTGAGTTTCTACTACGTTAATGATGCAGTATCTAAATATCAATATTTGAGTGTGAAATGTGATGATTAGGCTCTCTTAGTGTGAGGCAAGTATGCATGGTATATATGGCTGATCTGAATTGTTTGTCCGTGACAAAAACAAATTTTCGGATTTTGCTCTTTTGTCTTTATGTGGCATGCATCAAGGGAGCACGGAGTATATGTGAGAACTTTTTTGGAGAGTACAGATGGTAGTAACTACTTTGCTTATCTGATATGGTAAATTGGTACTCTGCATCTTACCTCAGGTCATCTCTTTAATGTTCTTGTTCTTCAATGGAACTAATTTTCGCAGTCAAAAAAAAATCGAAAAAATTGCATTTCGCAGGGTTTATTTTTCGCGGGTCGCTGGATTCTAAATTTTTAGCGGGAATTAATTTTTGCGTTTGGACTAAATATTGTTATTTTTTTCAAACAGAAACCATCAAAATTTTCTTTTTCTATTCTTGGATCATCGTGTAGACCAGTGAAATCGAAACTCAGTAAGTGAATTTACAAAAATATCTTCTATCTGTACTCTCTTTTCCTGTTTTCAAAGCATTTTTTGAATTTTTTCACGGGAATTAAAATTGATTCCATTAAGGTATTCTTTCAGTGAAAAAGTCGTACAGGTTAGTTTGAGAACACTTGAATTTCCTTGTTTCGATTTTTTGCCAGTTTCTCATAATAATTTTTCAATCACTAACAATCTGATTTTAAGTATTTCTCTCTGATTTTGATGTCCCAAAGGCATATGAAATTAAACCCCCTATAAATTTTTGTGATGTCGTGGTTGATCGATCGGTTTTAAAGGAACTGTGTCTCAACATTTTATTAAGCATAGCTGCGTCAGCTCCCACTCCAAATTTCACAGTTACAGATTCAGAAGAAATGCTGCAATTGGAATGCAAATTTTTCACTTATTGAGTACAGGAATTCATCCTCGGTACAGAAGTCGTGCATATTTGTTGCACTCTTGGAGAACAATGAGAATAGATACGCTAATCCCTTTGTCTTCCATGCATAGTAAATGAGCTCTGGCTCATTTAGTATGCAAGACTTAGCTTGTCGAGTGTACGGGATACTGGGGATACCGTGTATTTTGAAGTTCAAGAAAAAATGTGATTCAGAATAAATATGGATGGGAGTAAGGCTATGAAATCTCCTGGCGGTATGGCGGAACTAATGGAATCAGCTAGAAAAAAATTTTGAGCTGGTGTTCCTTTAAGTCAAGAATATCTTTCTACAATTACATAACACGAATTATGCGGTTTCAACGGTAAGTTTTTTTATTTGTTTTCAGCATGCATCAGTTTTTATACTTCTGTCAGTGTTCATTTGTGAACTAATTGTTTCTTGGCATTGAGGTAGTGGAAAGACTTTGAAACTCGCAGTCACTCTCATATTCCGAAGAATGTTCAGTTTTTCATATATGGGATACTTTCTATTCGCGATTTTGCACCCACTTTGAGTGAAGCCAGCATATCTGCACCAATCAAGTGTGATAATATTTTTATTGGATACTGTCTGAGACGAAGAAGTGTACTTATGGCGCTTAATTTGACGACATTCTTTTTGGAACGGCTAGATCCCTATGAGTAGATAATTGTTGTAGTGTTATGTATTCAATACTTGAGATGCGTATATGAAGAAGTAATCGAGTAGATGAGAATAAAATATCGGTTTTCTCTATCGGTGATCTGAGTTGCCCAACGCGATTTTGAGGGGAAGGTGTAGAAACGTCTTGTGGATGCCTTGCAGTGTTCAATATTTGCACTGTATATAGTTTTTGTTGCTAGTCAATGTGAACTGAATCTGTCGTTATGATACAAAGGGATTCCTCTTCGTTGCTAACGCTTTTGATCAAGAAGCCTACATTACCTTTACTCTTAAAGCACATGCGTAAAGAGAAATGGCCTCTTGAACGACAATAAAGTTCGATATTATTAATGTTAGGTTATAATATTATATATCGTATGTGCAATTCTAACCTGTCTATTCTGTCCACTTGCCTTTATTAAAAGGTGACCTACTGAACATATCTAGTGAGACTCGAGCAGTTCTAATTTCTCTTTTGTTTGAAACTATAGATGCATTGCTCCTCCTAGGATGCACTATTATTTTCAGTATCATAGAGCGGGGAACTTCGACTGGTAGGCTTACAAAATTATTCCTGTAGAGAAAAAGGGTGCAACCGTACTCTGACTAGTTGAGTGAGTTACTATGGACCTTTATCATCGTTATGGCCGCTATGTACTGTAACTAATCGAAGAACGAAGAAATGAAAGATTGATTTGGTGTTAGGTCCTATCTCCCTCGAAATGGACTAAAAAACTTTCATGCTGGGATCTGCAATACATGTTTCGATCCTATCAGCCAGATGTTAATTTTGTGGAGAGTGATTTAAGTTTACGTACAAACGACCGATCCTTCGAATTTGTAGCACTCCTACTGCTAGCACTTCAATGAAGTGTGCTGGGCATCTCCGCACTAATCAATCTTTATTATCTGCTAGCTGGCCCAGTTATTTAGCTCATCACGAAAACGAGCAAACTAGACCTTGATATTCTATACCTCTCGAAAATAGAAGGTTGTATTCACATGTAATTTAACAACACGATTCTACCATCTTCAAACAAAGTGTTTCCATGGCAGCCAAAACATGCGTCTCATAAGTAGCAACAGCCATAAGGTTTAAGCGCTCAGTAAATAGCATACGATGCATCAGCGATTGAAGCAAGCTGGAAAAGTGCATGCTGAAGCCGTTACTGGTATGAACTAACCACAGTTATTTTCTCTTACACATGGCTGGGTGTTATTTGATTTTGGCACGTCAGAAATGTAGAGGAATATAAATCATTATGAACTTCGCGAATACCACTCCCGAAGATAATGCCCTAGGCCTAGAATATTGAGAAGCCGTCCCTGTACTGTGCAAATTTCCTTTTGATGTTCAGAAGCCTCGTAACCCTCTTTTTCGTGGGGGATATTAACTTCCAACCCGTAAGTTTTGTTATAACTTTCGAACGGCTTCATAGGTGTGTCTAGACCCTCGTGTAGCTATCAATACTTATTCCTCTTGAGCATTTCATGTATAAAACTCAGCTGATTTTGAACAATGGTTTAGAAGTTTGCTAGATTAGTCGAACACAAATTCGATGTATTTAGGCAAGCCTGATCTAGCTCGTGCGGCACGCTTTGGGTATATAAGCCTTTTTCGCGATAAATTTGGGCGAACGCTACCCTCGATTAAGTGCCGCATGAAAAATGATAAGTTTTGACGAACTGCCACAGCGCCTCAAAATCCAGATAGCATAAAATCGAGTTTTGAAAGTCCTATGTTGAACATTGAAATCTTCAGAAAAAAGACCTGTAATTAATTTGCTTGACTTACTGCAGTGGCTTGAAAGAAGTTATCCGTTTAGCAGCAAGGAATTTTGGTTGATTTTGCTGATTAATTGCACTAACATTTCCTCTCGTACACCCCCTCTTTCCCCCCTCCCCCCTCCCTCCTCCTTCCCTTCTCGATACTTGTGACAGTCAATGACATTCTCTGCGATTTTCATTACAAAAGGACCGTCTATTTTCAGCAATTTGGTCACGTGACAAAACAAATAATTATCGAAAACCTTCAACTGCTATTGGTTTAGTGACATAGTTGTTGTACAATCTGCACCAACGCTTCATATAGTAAAATTTGTAAGATTCTTCGCTGCCATTTTGAGGGTGATACTCTCCCCTCTGCAAAGTTTGGCCTGTAATATACTAAAAAAGAAAGTAATTTGCGAAAATTTGTGATGCGACCTGCAATCATGACGATATCAATAATTTCTGCTCTACAAAAAAAAAAACAAATTTGTGCCTAAATCTTCATCGGATGTTGATCTACACAAACAAAGTGTCACACTTCTGGCTGTTGCAGAGATTACGAAGGAGAAGCAGAATGCATCCCCTCCCCAACTTCTTCGTACAGATGTACAAATTTGTGCCTAAATCTTCATCGGATGTTGATCTACACAAACAAAGTGTCACACTTCTGGCTGTTGCAGAGATT
>JAOBRC010402123.1:1855-12382 GCA_027575255.1 Scolionema suvaense
TCCAAATCTTTCAGTTTAAGGGTGCATCGTAAACAAATTGCACTCCTGTGCCTCAGCAATATTTACCGAACAATCACTAGACAGATCGTATATAGACTGAACAATTTCATCGCTGGATTCAGTAGAATTGCACACACTTGACAAATATTGCCACCGATCGGGTTTTTAGTGGAGCATTCACCGACTACCGATTGATTAATGGTAGGCGTGCTTATTTAGCAATGGGTTGGAGCAAATATCTAACATGAGTGATAGTTTAGTCAGAACACGTAGATTTGGTACACATCTCACGAAAATGCCCGTTTTAGGGAAATTCTTGGCCTGCTCGCAGCCTTTCCATTACATGATTTCCCTCTCTCTCATAGCTTGTCAAAGTTACGTGGGTGTATGCGAGGCTAGGGAATTCTACTCATTCCATACTTGTTATATACGCATAACTTGCCTTTAGTGTATTTTATACATGGTATTGATACGTGGGTGGCCGTAGTTTTCTTATCAATCGCTTAAGTGCACTTTTGGACGTGCATGGATGTCCATGGACGCTGAATTGTCAACTGGGTTGGCCCTTTACACATCAAGTGTAGTGTTACATCCTTTTTTTGTAGCAACAATTTTATAAGAACAGGAGCCTCATTTTTGCTAAAAAACCGAGCCTGAGCTTAATCACAAACGTTATGACACATCAAGGTAGTCGCATTTTGAGATAAATCTAAGATTTTATCAGGATGAAGTCAAATCTCAATAACTTTTTGTTTCGATAGATCATTTGCTTACAAAGAAAACAATAGGATGGCTACACTTGAAGTCAGTGTTGTCTTGGGCTGAAAATCAGAAGAAATTAAGAACAGAGAGCCTCAGCTCAAATTTTCTGGTTCTTGTAAAAAAAAAGAGTGTAATGTACTATAAGGTATGCAACTACTGAATAATGAGGTGGTTACTCCTCGCTTTCGTACCAAACTCCAGTTTCTTTTGTAACTCGAAGTTTGTCCGGAATCAAAATAGGGTACAAGCCACTCAGACAAAAAAGTATGCGTAGATCCAACTGCAAAAACTAAATATCCATGGAGTGCCTAATGCCATATATCGGGTTCTATCCTAAATATTTGAAATTGGAGTCCTAGAACCCGGTTTTTCTTCTTGGCTGTTTGTAACTTAGGAACTATCGTGATGTCACAGGTCATTAGCGCAGAAGCAAAACATTGTTTGCGTCAAGCGATATGGTAACTGCCATATAAGGAAAAACCAGGTATCGGTCTAAAAATTCACAGTTCCAAAGATGTTTGTCCGAATTTCATCTGAATCGATTTAAGTTATAAATTTGATGCCGTTGCTACGCTTTCATTTGCGCAATCCTTTCAAATCTAAGCACTTGGGTTTTCTAACCTTTTAACTGGTGATGAAAGTTGATGCCTAACTCAACATCGGAGATACGATACATTGTATATTTGATAGCATAACTTCACCTTTGGATCAGGTTCATAGCTGAATATAGAATTCGGTTGCTGGTTGAGCTGTGTAAGTCCTTTCTGAGATTTTAGTTGTTTGAGTTGTTTATTACTGCTTTCTAGTGGTAGTCGTTGTTTTGTTTATAATGCATGAAGCAGAGTTCTGGAATTAAGGCATTATCCATCATGGAAGTTTGAATTATATCGTATGGGTGTGTTTCTGTGTAAAAAAAGTTGTTGTTTTATGTACCGTTGAGTGTGAGGAACATACGAAGTCAAAATATGACCAAAAACAGTCCGTCAATTGCGTTAATGAAAACACAACGCTTTTACGGTTACCTTTGGAAGTATACTATGGACAATTGACAACTTCTAACTACAAAATATTTAATGTTTAGTGCTTTTTAGATGTAACTTAGAAAGCAAGTTTCACAGTACGTAACACCTCTCACCAAACCTCTCCTTTCCCTCCATTTATAACATCTACGAGGTGGGCCCTTCTAGGCCCAAGCTAATACTTCTCACCCAAGGACGGGAATCTTGAGGTGTGCCAATACAAGGCAAAGTTCGTCTGTTAAGTAGTTTTCTATAGAACATCCTTATTGCCATCAGGTCTAAAATTTGCAGCACACATTTGTTTTGCATAGCACTAAGAAACGGAGATCTCTCGGTAACATTAATCGTCTATTTTCTGCTACACTACGCAACATTGCCTGACCAATATCACAATATTATTACCATCTCTACGGGGCCAACGCAATAACTTCATATTAGAAATCCACATATGAAATCTGATTGTATGTGCTAATAAACGGAGGGAAGTGCCTGTTGGTTTGTTTACCTACGAAGGAAAGTGGTAATCCATTTATTTGAATGCTTCCGACAGCCCGATCACCTCTTGAGCTGACCGCAATGTCCTGGAGGTAGAAATACAATGGTTTCCTCATCACCGGATTATTGCTGGTCAACTGTGCCAACATAGCTTCAAATGGCCACTGTCGGCAGGCTTACACGACAATGAGTATTGTCAGCGGCATTTATGACAATGATATGCAGTCACGTTTGACCATGGCAATCTGATGAAAATTGGTTATCTATGGAATGGTTTCTATCAACCCCCATCGAAAAATAGCAGTTGATGAAGAGAAGTGTGGGACGAGCTTCTGCGGGGACCTTCTGTTACTATGAATTTTCTAATTCGCCTTCTGATTTAGACACAGGGCAAGGTAAAAAACACGGTTTTGGCCGAACGCTCTTCAAACTTGGTGCTTCTTACATGCATACTGATTTTAATTCGCGAGTAGCAAGTAGAAACCAGGCCATCTTATACGTGCCAGCATCAACCGTGCTTGTTGCCGTCTCTGTGCTGGACAGATGCAAGCTCGTTAAGTTTAATTGTCATCTTGATTGTCAACGATTTGAATAGAAACGCATCCGTTTGACATGTCGCTTTAAATGTGACGAAAGGGGTTTGTTTTCGGATTACGAATGAAAACATTGGACCTCGGCTGACTGTATGCTGATGACTATTCGCTGTGGGTTTACTTGCGAGTTAAACCGTTGCTGCCAGAGGAATGGTCGTTTTACTTGTTTTTAGCTGTATCAGAAGTTAATTATTTTTTGTTTGTTGGAAGTTTTATGTCGATTTGATCGTTGTACGGTGAGTTTTACATAAGCGTCTATTTATTGACCAACTTGTTTCGGGTCTTGATGATTCTTTGAACTCAGCTATGTTTGGTAGAAGGTTGATGTTTTCGATGTGGATGTGATAGTTTCCGCTCATAATATTTAGATTCTTAAAAGAGTTGAGTATGTTTCTGTTGCTCGTACGGGACGAAAAAATTTGAAGCAGACTTAAAAAAACAGATGCTATTCATATTGGTTGTCAAAGCATTTCGTTTTGATAAAACAGGAACGGATTATCCACCAAAGGGTATTTTTTTAAGTAATAGAAATATTTGGATTAAACTGAGTTTTCATAACCGGAAAAGACTTGAAGCTAATATTTCACTGTCGATATACTGTCAGCTCATAGAATAACTCAATAACGTAATTTTAACCGAGATTGTTTTTGAAGCAATTTCGATTGCATTCATCTAAAATGTCTACAAAATATTGTGGAGTACAAAAGGAGGCATTTGTTTTGCGTGACAGCGCAATGGAGGCTTGCAAACGGCTGTAGAATAGAAGGGACAGTCCCATACTGACATCACAACTTGCGAAGCTTCTTACCTGATGGAAGGGAAGCTCAGGGAAGCTTGGCCTTGTCTGATGTTAGTATTTTTTAAAAACTATTTGGGAAAGCAAGGCTTCGAATGGTGTGATGGTAAAAGTTACTCCCGACAGTACAAAGAGAAAAGCTCTATAAGGATTTATTGCAGACAATATAAGTTCTATTTTACCAGCACTACGTTTTAAATCAAAAGTAGATTAGTAGTAGGAGTTCTTCAGTATTGCCTCAGAGAATCTCTTTCGAAGTTATGTCTTTTCCAAATCTCCGTTCGAACAGACCGATATTTTTAACTTTTCGCGATATTGAATTGGTCTTCGCGTTCTATAATTTATAAACAGTATCGCAGAAAGTTCCTTCTGAGAAACGATAAAACTCGGTTAATTGAGCTTAAGTGCAAATGGGACGTACGTCGTGGACGTTCCATTGTTTTGGTGGTGCCATTTTTAACACCTGCCTCAATTGCCTCTCACCTGCCTCGATGGCCTGCGTGCTAAGTTTCTATTGAGGATGAACCAGCTTGATGTTGTTTTAATAAGTTTACCGAGATACCTTTTTATGGCTTTGCTCTGTATTACTGGAACATTCTCTCTTCGTTCTACGCAGAAAAATAGAAAGATGGAGTTTTAAGAGATAGTATTTTTAGTCTTAACTTTTCAGGTATTTATCGCGCTATTTGAGTTAAGCGTGATGGAGCTTTTGAAAGTCTTTACTTATAGCGTATTTTCGAGATCATATAGGCCGAACGCAAGGGAAAACACTTTTTTTTTGGTCATGGAAACTGCACTGAACTGCCAATGTTCATTAGGTCATACCCTATCGTGTTTATTTTGCCAGCATACTGGGATGACTATTAAAATTTTGTTGCAATTGGGCAGTGAAAGTTTCTTTGCAGTGCACGTCACTACTTCCTTCTTTGCTACTTAGGTTAGGCCACGTACGCAGCGGACGGACTCTCGGCTAAGGTTGCCTTGTTAGAAATAACTTGTACTGATTGGTTGTTCCAGCTTATCAAAGATTCCCTATACCGTCAGCAAGTTAGAAGAACACTAGTATGGTTGTACAAATCTCGTGGACATGAAATACCGGGAAGATTGACAAATGTCATTAATTTAAAGATACCAAAGTTTTGCATAAGTCTCCACAAACGTTGTCGCGTACGGAGGGTGTTGGTGCTGTGCATTTAGTTTACCATGATTTGGACTGTTCATTTTAAAGCTGCAAAGGCGATACAATAATTCTAGCTCTCGTAAATGAAATAAATTACAGCTGCAATTTAAATGTAGATTGACTATTCTGAGGGCTGGCCATCTCCTCCTTATTTCCGACTTACACCATTATATACCAAGGTCCGATGGCATACGTCGTCCATGTGTCCATTCTGCTCCTTCTAGCGCGTCATATCACTTTATGAATTTGTCGTCATTCCAGGTTCTCGGTAATATGACGTCATCAAATATTTGACATGACGTTAACACGTTAGACTTGTAGCATCAGTTGAGTATTTGACGGCACAGGGTGCAGACGTGTTTCTAAATATTGGCGGAAAATAGGAAAAAGTTTCAAGCTTTTTTGATCAGGTAACGAACGTGTTCTTCACTAGAGGCCAAACGTTAACACCAGGGCTTGTTTTCATCTCGTTGTTCACCCAAGTATAACTACCACACATAAGTGCTGTTCTAGTAACTCACTTGACTAGACTAGATATTGAAGGTGTGGACTATGATTTTGTACAATACTTTCTTCACAACAATAACATTGCTAACTATGCCATAGGTGGCTTTTATGATAGATTGATATGGCTTCATGTAGTTTTTGACCAGAAATGCGAACGAGATGAGTGTATCATGACTTTGTGGTTTTAGTTTCACTTTGTACCCAGTTAACGTTTCTGACTTTAATAAATATATTTATGTTCTATTTTCTTTAGACATACATTTAGCTGAAAATCAGTGACGAGTTTCGACAACACCAAGAGCTTCTTCAGACGATTATTTGAACAAGCAGGCCTAGTCTTGTATTCTCTTTATCACCGGTGGCACTTTAGCCTCGACTTCTGTTACTGCAAGACGAAACAGTGTTTCGCCGTGCACTATTTATCGTAACGAAACGAAACTGATGCTATCCAGGTAGCGGAAGAGAATGACACCTAATATTCAATCACTTCGTAAGGACTACACACCTGCTGCTCCTGCGCCAATGAAAACGAAAAAGAGGCCAAAGACGAAACGGCGATCCTCATCGACAAGTTCAGACAAAGAAAATGAATCTAGAATATACGATCCACTTTCTATGGAATTTGAACTAGACGCTGGAATGGAACTCTTGAATCGATTTATCTCCAAATCTCCTTATGCAAAAAATGACGCCGAAAGCAGTATGCACGATTTTAGAGAACTTTTGGTGTCTCGTCTCAAACTGGCATACGAAGGACACTGGTATCCAGAACGTCCAGAAAAAGGTAGCGCGTTTCGTTGTTTACGCGTAAACCAGAGTGGCAGCGAATCAATTATCGAGAAAGCAGCAAAAGATTGCGGTCACAGTTGGGTACTGGATAGCCTACCGAAAGAGTTTACGATATGGATCGATCCCGGTGAAGTATCGTACCGTATCGGCGAAGATGGATCAATTTGCGTGCATTTTAAAGAATCTCTGCCGAAACGCGTAACACCACCATCTACGAAACAAGGATAATATTATATTTCAAAATCTGTTGCGAAAATGTTGATGAAGATTATTTCATAGGTGAATGTCGATATTTCTTTGTCTGCTTAGAATGGTACTACATCTCTTTTGCTCTTAGAAGGGGCAGGATCTGTTTCTTTCATCTGAGAAGTTGCATATAGATTGATAGGAATTGAGGATGATCTAAAACGTGCAGGTTTTAGTGCAGCATTTTTTATGTTTTCGTCTTAATATTCTTGTGTCATGTTTTGCACGAAAATATACGTTTTTCACTGGAATGCTCATTGATCAGTGTGGCAAGTTTTCCAAAGCTGTTCCTGAGTAGATGATGAGGAAAACGTGGAATTTTTGTTGAGTGATGAACTTGCAATATGAAGTGCATGTAAAGCTGCTCTCTAGTCTTCTAGCAGACAAAATTTCTGTGTGTTATAGGTACGGGAAAGGTTTTAGATACGGAGATGGTTATTTCACGATTCGCTCTTTCTTTTATTCACGACCAATCATTTTTCTTGTTGATAGATAGCTCGGCCATTGTAGGTTCTTGTTCCGTTTCTCGCGGCTGATTACAAAGTGAAACGCGATGTACGCATGCGCGTCTCTGGTTTGTGTTAATTTAAAGATTTGGGATTACTCTCTTCTAAATTAGAGTACGATATTGGAGGCTCGAAGTGTTTGCATGTTCGGAAAAAATGACAGAAAACTGAAAGAAAGCTTCACTACCAGGGGCGCGCTGCGGAATGTCAAGGTATTGTATTTGAACTGATCTCAAATTGAGATTCTAGTTATTTGAACGACTAGATCGTGGAGATAGCGCGAAAAGAGGCACACTGGTATAATCAATACTTAATAAGGTTATAGGTGAACTTGAAAGGGTCTGTTTTGTGATCCTTGGGGTACTCCTATTGTCCGATATTTCGATGGGTCACGAGATTTGAGATAAATAGAGATAAATTAAATTAGAGATAAATGCGACAATCCTTCATAGTGACAATCCATTTTACACAAAATTATTCCTTTTTTGTGCTTGGTTTTACTATCAGAACAAGGTTCGTGTTGGTACGTCCAATAGAACATCGAATTTGCCTATTGTTGCAAGATTTCGCGCTATTTCCACGACTGTTTATGTGTACATACGTTGGAATTTTTTCACTTACGTGTACATAGAGAAGCCGGTATATATGTGTATAGGATTTTCGAGGCAACAGCAGCATCAAGGCTTGTACATATATACAGTGAGGAGAGAGAGAGCAAACAGCCTATATGGAGGCCTGTGTTGAAATTTCGTTAAAATATGAAAGCCGAAATGAATATCTGATATTCTTTTTCTCTCTGTGAGGCTGGTGGTTTTAAAAAATTAGTGTGCATAGATCAAGCACGCTCTTCTGACCATATTTCTGGATGCTTAAAAATGTGGGCGATTAATCGCAAGGGCGTAACTACACGTTGTGTACAAGTTAACATACGCCGCTCCATGGCTTATCATCCAGGCTCAAATTTGTCAAAAGTTGACAAACAGCATTCTACGTTAAAAGCAGTGATGTGCTTGTAAACGCATCATCTTTCTTTTCAAAAACAATGCCGTATACTGACTATAAACAAGAAAACAACAAACTCAAAAGAGTAATGTAACACTCTGCTAGATCTTTCCTACTTAACATCTTCTCTTCCATGACTTTTTCTCAAGCTCAAAAAAATTTCGAATTGTACCCGCTTGTTTTCTCAGGATTAGCATGTTGGCAGTTATTCGGCTCTCATGAGGAGGTGAGTATTCTACGACGTACAATATGCCTTAGTTAATTGTTCTGGTAATCTCCGTACACGGGAGACTCAGGGAAGCCTGCTGAAAGACATTCTGTTTGTTAACCACAAGAATTACCCTTCATCTCCGGTTTTGAGATGCACGTTTTTTTTATATAAGAAAGTACCTTTTTCGGACAAAGGCTTTAATGTTCTTAACTTTGGTCAGAATTAAGCCTAAAAATCTTCTTAACTTAAAAATTGTTCTTAGGTAAATTGTTGGGAAAATCTCTATTGCTACTAAATATCGTGGTTTTGGCACTTAACTCTACAGAAAATTAGTCCGGAACGACAAAACACTATACTTGACCGCTAAACAGTGGGTCTCTTATTGTAGTGAAATCTTTAGAAAATACTACTTTTGCAGAACAAATTCTTTCTGATCGAAGCGTTAGTGTTCTTAACATGTTCTTAACTTTTGGCTCTTTAAAGCCTTACGTTCTTATAAATTTTGTTCTTATAAAAAACGTGTATTGGTGATTATAATCTCAGCAAACTTTCCGGGATAGCAAGCTCCATCTTAATAATAGTCGCTTCAACAACTCAGGGATGTTACCATAGATCGTTTAATTTTGACGTTTGCTAAATAAGTATCACTTTCGTTCAGAGCAAAGATAATTTTAGCGAATGGCAGCTTAACAAGATATTCTTTGCCAGCCATGGAAAACAGTAGCAAAAACTGATTGTCATCACATCACTTCAGTGAAAATATGATCTATCGCTAAAATGGCCAAAATTACACGGTCCTAAAATTACTCAGCCTAAAGCACTCTATGGCTAGCGGTTTGATTTTCATTCCGCTTAATTCTTTCGTATTTCTGTTTATTACCATGATTAAGCTCGCTTGCCGGGTACTGCGCAGATATTCAACAATCGAAGACTTCAACTATCCTTAGTATTCGTCAAAGAATTCTATCATACTATATCGAAGACCATGAGTAAGGTAAGACTTAAAAGATTAGTAGAATGGTCCTATTCTGAATATGATTCGTTATGCTGAGCACTGCAATCATATGTTTCGTCCCTATACGTCCAAGTTACGATGAAACTCCCACTAAATCCTTAAATTTCTGTAAGCCGTTCTAATTTCTTGTTTCGAAGCAACAAATCTTCGAGTTAATTAACGAGTCTTCAATGACAAGAAATTTTATTTATGGATCTACGTTCATAGAGACGAGCAATTGGAATTTGAGGTCCATTGAAAACTTTTTTCGATTCAGAGCTGTCATACAATGACTACGTCTTGCTGCGTGGATTGAATGCTCTTGAGAGCTCTCACGACATAACTTAGACTAGAATAGTCCCTTCCGACTCAATCAGCATTCACAACACAGCAACTCTCATCTAATGCGTAACTGCAGTCTTAACTAAGACTACAATCATTGCCTAAATACTTGCTTTTCTATAAGCAACAGCAGGCTGCATGTTGCTTAACGTCTTGCCCTGACGCTGAGATTTTCTCGTCCGGTCTACGAATTTCATGGATCTTCTTAGAACTTCCTTGGCGACAGTTTATCCAAAACATTTTGCAAGTTTTTGACCTCGCAAAACATTTCTCCTGCGAAACTTTTTTCGAGTAAAGTAAGCAACGCAGAGGATGAAGCAAAACAAAAAAAAAAAAGAAAGAAGCGTGCATCTTTGTCAAACTGATTTTGGCAAAGATTTTTGGCAATATGATTGTAGATCAATTCTTTCTATGGTCAGATTACTAAAGGGACTGTCTCCGATAGAATTGATTTTAAAACAAATTGTTTGAGTTTACTGCTAAAAGCAATCACATATCTACCAATATTTCAACTAAATTAATTACGAAAATTTTCAGACTCTTCCATTTTCGGACAAAGACTATGTCCGAAAATTTTAACGGCCGAAAATATTAGAGTCCGAATTTTCAATAAGAGACAAAGGCACAACCTCAAGACTTGCCACATTTCTTAACTATTTATCTAGACTCTACTGATTTACGAGGTTTTCAAAGGTTAAAAGTCCCCCCCCCCCCCAAAAGAGAAAGACCTCATCGAAGAGAACAAACGAGTTCCAGCCCTTATATTTGGCTATAAATGGATGGGCAGAACAGTTTTAACTGGGAAAAATCGAGGAATTGTACAGCATTCAGATTTACCAAACAAATTGAAAACGGCATGAACTTGTGCTCCGTTGAAGAGTGTCTCTATCAACGTAGCTATATTAAAACTAATTCACCCCAATTGGTTATTAGGATTGTACGACTATAGCCATGTTTTTCTTGGTTTTTTTAACTCAATGCTTTTCGTTCGGAACAAAATAATACTGTTGCTACTAATACACTGATACAAATAGATACATATAAATAAACTAACAAATACAATACCAAAGGCTCAGAAACTCAAA
>JAOBRC010402345.1:0-12381 GCA_027575255.1 Scolionema suvaense
GCACTTCATGTAATACGAATGGTCAAATTACTGGTAGTTGACTAGAGAGGCGGGCTAGAATTTCAACCCGGCAAGACGGGCTGGATTTTCAGCCCGGGCTGAAATTCTCCATGTAATCGACCCCTTAGAGCTTTACTTGCAAAAATTGTTTAGAAATGAGAAGTGTAAGCTTCGTCGTCTGTATGAACCCATCCAAGCTTACTAAAGTCAGCGTCTTTTTATGATCTCATAAAAAAGTGCGCCATTGTCAGCACTGTACATCCTAGAAATATCATGGGTGTATCTTGTTCGCGTGCATCTTTTAAAAATTAAGAACGCTTCTTATTTTGTTGTGAGTATCAGAAAAATCAAAAATGTTTCCCAATGTTTGTGCACATCTAGAAGTAAAACATGCACGTGAAAACCTTCATTTTCTAACCATCATCATAACTTGCGTAACGATGCATAACTTGCAAAAACATGGCTTCATAAGACTTAACGTCACACCCTTTACGGGCCAGTGACTCCGTTTGGCGTCAATTTTCGAAATTTTCAAATCAAAATTATTTACCAGCCGTTATCGCTGTCAATCTGAAATTTTCACCCAGCATCCCGCTAGCCAAAAGGACCATTTTAGGCTACTTGCATGTGTGGTTGAGGAAAAATTTGAAAAATTATTTTCAAAAATACAAAAAAACTATTATTCCATTGCTGCAATCTGCGCAAGAAATGCAGCACTTTGGTATAAAAAACATGACATATAAATTAATATTTCATGAGTGGCCAGTAAAGGGTTAAGTGATTGTTGAGTGATCTAGTTGAGCCCAAATTATCAGGAGGGTTTATTTCTTGTATGGATAGGAGCTAACTATATAAGTCTCAAACCATTAGACGTTCTAAAGTTGTACGTAACTTAGTTTGCAAGAATATGAATGTGTAAGGAAAATATATCCCACTAACTCTAAAAAAAGAACCCATATCTTACGAGCGGCTATCAGAAATGGTGCAAAACTTATCACAGAGCCATTTCAAAGACATTGGGTTCAGTTCTTCCTTTGCTTGACATAACAAAAAGGTTCATGCCTGAACAAATACCAGATAATTGATTCGCGCCTTTGGCAACGAATCTTTAAAATCGGCTCCGTCGAAGAGTGGTCAAAAAAATGCGATGTCTGCCACAGGTGCACAGGAGCATGGCACGCAATTGTTGACGTAGCAAGGGGGGGATATGTATAGGCACTCGCTTTATTTATAGGAAACGTTATGTGAAATATCTATTTTATGTATTAAAAGTACGTTTTTAAGGAATTCTGATATGAAAAGGGCGGACTGCTAGTATGAATTGGTTTACTTAACTTCTTTTTCTACAAAGTTAATGTTGCATGAAACAGGACGACACCCCCCCCCCCCCCCCGTTTTAGGAATCTCTTGTACACATTGAATGCCTTTGCATGCCACGTCAGGTGTAGTTAGGGCATTACAGCACTGTATTTGTGCAGAATTTTAGAAGTTTTGGGATCTACTGTAGTCGTCTATTCTGCCCATCTGTAGCAAAGTTTGATGCAGGTAACATGGAACAAAAAAAAAGCAACGGCAAAAAAAAGAAGATTTTTAAGAAGGATGTAAAAATTGGCCCTCAAAGTTGCCGTTCCTTACTGCCCCTGTCAAAGCCTAAGAGATCTTAGATACACCTATCATTAGTTGCTCAAATCAACATTTATCAGCATATCCTTTTATAAAAGGAATTCTTCACTAGTCCAACTGCACGAATCTTCACGTCGCGAGACTTCTTGTTTCGGATACGTATTGCCATGTAGATCAATAGTATTGCATGTTGAGTGAAACCAAGGTGCAGCCCCACTGGAATAGTAAAATATATAGTGACAGTAATAACGAGGTCATGATCACTATTTTCATCAATATCCATCAAGGCTTCTTCGTCATCATCTCCATCGACTTCAGCTTCATCAGGATACGGCATCCTAGCAAAAACTGCCAGCAAAACAGAGCTCAAAGCCAGAAATAGAAAGATACTTCGAGACATGCTGAAATCTGAAACGAGAGAAAAAAAAGAAAAAAAGAATTTGAAATTTTAAGTTCTGAACAACTGATTGCGCTTCGGGTTCCAAGTTCTTCAAATTTCCTTGCTGGTAGATAACGTGCATCATTTCTAGCGCTAAAAAATACCCTGGTTTATTTCTTTTCCAGCCAAAATAAAAAAAAATGGATTTTTAAGTCTTTGGGCGAAAAAAAGCACTTTGCATTGTAATTGCCACAAAAAGTGTTTTACAGGTGTTAAACCACGTTTGTGAAGCGCCCCGATGCTGTTTCCAGCACTATGCGTTGGAGGACTGAATTCTGCTGCATTACCCGAAAATTGTAAACAATCCAAAATTATGCCATGAAAAGTGTGAAAACTTCGTAACTTTGCAAAACAGATTTTCAAACGTCATAAATATAGTTCTCCCAAGCATATCCCAACCACCGTCCTTGATTAGCAGATGTTTACATGAAGACTAATTTCATCTTGCTTGCGACGAAAAACATTCTCTTTCAGAAACATTTTTAATTGTTGCCACCACAAAACTGAAAAAACATAGGCTAAATTCAGAAGAAAGAGCAATATTCTATTTTCCTAGTCAATCTTCGACAAAACATTTGGCACAAAAGGCTTTTTTCAGCCAATAAAAAAATGGACTTTTTAATACTTATAGAATCAAGCTTGCTTTAGGAGGCCCTTGACAAGACTATTATATAGTTTCGCCCGATCTTTTACTAGAGAGCAATGAAAGAAAAAATATTTTGAATCCATTAGAGAAGAATTCTTTTCGCGGGAGAAATTTTTGCAGAATTTATTTTTGCAATGCTGACTTGTTTTCGCAATTGGCCTGCTACTAGCAGGTTTTACGGAAGAAATTTTTGCGAAAAAAGTCGAAAATCGCAAAAATAAATTCAACAAAAATTTCTCCCGCAAACATTTTCTTCCCTAAGGTACCTGCCATTAATCACCTGAGAAGCAGTAAGAAGGGCGCATTCATTATGCTTATACAAACCTCCTCTAATGTCGAAATGAGGTCAGTAAGACACCAATAATAGGATAAATTAAATTAGATTACACTTTCAAATAAAAACACTTTCCAAGATTCGTTTTTTTGGGACAAATTCGTGAAACTAAATTCTTTTTCTACTCCACAAAAATTCTCAACTACAAATAACAATCAAAAATCCTGCCAAATTCATATTTTTGGAAATTTAAAGACGCAGCTATACTGGGATCGAATCTGCACGGATAGAAGCTTTCCTATCAACTCCTGACGGAAATGCAAGGTAGCGGAGACTAGCTAATATCCATCGTTAACTTATATCCATATGCTGGCCAGCTGCAGAATCGTATAAAAATCGCTCTCGTCTTCAATCTCCATTTCTTTTTCATTATCCAAGCCATCATTTCCAGTGGCGGACATTGATGTGGCTGTTTCTGAACATACTCCCCCAGTTCCAAGTATAGAAAATGATTAGATCCTACATCTTTTTCGAGTTTTCTGATCAATTTTATTCATTGGAACGTAGCCTGCAACCACAGTCCAACCTGCGCTCATCCGCTTGCTTGAAGAGAAGTTAGAACTTCCGAAGAGTCTGCGCGCAGGCTATTGGAACGGGAATTATCAGATTTTTCGTGCCGACTTACGCATGGCAGTGGATTCAGCTCTTCAAGGAGACAAAGAAGAGAAATCTGCCAACGTCAACCTACAAGTGGTATCTCTATGTCTTAACAGAATTTTTTTATTGATCGAAAATGCTGAACCAAGAACATCAATCCTTGCAAAATCTATCGCTTATGTCACTCCAATAGGTTCATTTCCACGACTTCCCCACTGTAACCTTTACCTCGAGTCTAATGACAGAAAAAGTTGATAGTGAAAATCAGTTGCCTAGAAAATTTCCTAGACCTAGCGCACAAAACATTCTACTCATGGTGTTACCCCATAAATTAAGTGATCAACGCGAATGCTACTTTTGTTAGTCTTTTTGCAAAGCTAATGTTTCGTCATATTTGGACACAGGGACGTGTAATGTTTCAAAAACACATGAGACCAAGCAGTAGCGCGTCCTGCAAGAAACTTCCTCTTTTCTGCACTAAAGACTGACACGTAATATTGAGAGACTAACAAAGCTGACATAGAAGGAACAAAGCTGACAAATACAAACGCAAATATAAAATTAAGCAAACCAAGACTTACCTACACCGTGAAAAACTACACCTGTGAAATTCTTTACCGAGAATGTTCTTTAGCGTTGCTGCCGCTAAAGAGTCAAGACCCCTCGCTTGACAAATTCTTCCTCTCGACTAACGGTGGTCCAGGAGTCGCATAAATCTACCGCCAACACTTTCGAGGGTTTCAATTCTGAAACGATAACTAAAAAGATTATGACGACATTTCCATCTGTAAAATAGCAGGGAGGTAATCACCAGCCTAAAGTACAAGAACAGTTCTGACGTGTTCAGACAAAGCAATTGCACTATGGGTGTCTTGCAAGCACTATACGAACTTGGGATTAATTTGTAAGAATGACATCATCCGCAAAATGCCAGTACTGCATTGGGATTAAATATGGACTACGACCACACTTTTCTTATTGCAAGGGGTGAACATTTCCTGTCGTAACAGCCAGTATTATGCTTCGGCCCTCGCCTTAGGACCTGATCCTGTGTCTTGCTCAGCCTCCAGTAACGAAGAATGGAGGGTCCCGGTCAGGTAATGTTTCTCTTCTCATACATACGATGACGATTTCTTTTCAACCTGTATTGTTGCAGATCTGATATGATCACTGAAGATGGGCGGGGAGGGGAGGGGGTACATTTGTTCCAATATATTTCGCCTGTGATTGTGGTTCCAACTTCAGTAGCCGAGGGTATCGTAAAATCCATTCCACTATCCTCGATACTTGCCAAGTTACTTATTTTAGTACAAACTGTACACTTTTGTAAGTTTGCGGTGACGAAACGCTGATTTCAGCGCCAAGATCTGTGAATGTATTAATAACACTGCGAGTGGGAACTCAACATTTGAAATTAATATAGAAAATCTGCCGCACTGCTGCAACAAAAGATGTATCAATAGCACATTATTCCGGAACTTTATACGCTATTGGGTGTATGTATTGGTGCTTCATCATCAGCTTTGTGTCCACAAAAACTTTGACACGAGGGAAAACCGACCTGCATGACTTTCGATCGCACAGATATGTACCAAGAAAAGTTGACTAAGCGATACAAGATATCGCAAGCAAACAATTTTGCAAATTCACTCAACTTTTGCAGAATGGCGTATCCCCAAGATGTGTTCATTGAGGAATCCACGACAACTTCTACCCGAAAAATTTTGTGCTATATTCACATAAATCCGTTAATCCTTATCCTCTCGTAGAAATCAAATGTTGAATCCGATTCATTCGTACATCCATAAATTTTTGCTCCATACCACAAAAATCAACAATTTTTAACCAATATTTGTGTAACAAACACAGATAAAAAATTGAGATAAAAATCCAATGAAATGAAAAATCTCGCAATAATCAGCAAGTGAACAAACGCATTTTAGCAGAAGCTTATGTTGAATTGCATTTATATTTCCGGTCTACTATATAGCTATTTACAACAGAAAAGCGTCAAAAACTTCACATGAATGCTCAAACTATTTACAACTATAAGAATAAAACAGAAGCGTAACACCAAACGTTTCTCCGTGTTTTGCTGATACAGTAAGAGATCAGTAATACTGCGTTCTATATTTAGATGATCGGCACTAAATTTAATTTGGCATTGATATTACAAAGGATTCCAGTATGAAAGATTGCCACGCTTCTTCCTCTAGCATTTCATGGTACTCTTTCATCAGTAAGAAATACAGCGATGACCCAAATTAAGGGATCACGCACAGGATGAATAGCAAGAAAGAAAAATCGAGGGTTTGTCGTCAGTCATTTCTACACAAAAAGTAACTGAAAGGACCTCATGAAAATCCTTTAAGTTCCATTCCTTTCTCAGTGCAATGCATCATCGACGGGCTGATTTACCACACACATTTTGTAAACAACTCTGTATTTGCTTCATGCAACTGCCAAGTCGCTTTTCAAATCGAGAATATTAGCCAATTGAACTGTGAGTTAGCAATATATTAAACCTTAAATGAAGTAGTGCGTTATTTGCAGAACGCCAGTTAATTGTACAGTTCAAGCAAAATTTGAAGTCTCAAACTTGTGGTTCCAGACGCTAAAGAATTTGTATAAGCTCTATATGTAATTTACATGAAGGATGTGAATCTAACTTTTAACCCGGAAGGAGGTCCAAAATGCAGCAAGTGTGGATTGTTAAGTCATTATCCAGATGCTTATCAAAGCGAGTAACGCTAAAAACTCCTTAAAGGGGAACAATAGCGAAAAATAAAATTTTGATAAATGATAGAGCTCAACAAAACATGGGATTTCCCATCAACATTACCACAAAAATTGCTTAGTTCCAAAGATAATACCTCTCAAAGTTTAGCAGCTACCATCTTGACTTTTCCAATTTTTCATTTCATTGGAGTCCGTTGCTAAGCGTTGCTCTTTCTTTAGTAACACAAAAGCTTATGTTGTTTGCTTCAGTGGATCCTAAAATACTGCTTAGCTTCATGATGAAATGACAGAGACAACCATTTACAATAATTCAACGCTGAGTATTTTGGAAATAAAATGCAGATAATTTGCGCGCGACAAAAGTGACATCATGCATAATTAGTGACAAGATAGCAGCTGCTGGACTTAGGGGCTAAATATCTCCAGAACTACACAATCTTTTGTAGTGAAATAAAAACTATGCGCCATTGTACGTTGTTAAGAATGTGTTGCAACGGATACTGGCGCAAGTCCTGGGTGCTGTCTGACTGTGCTGTCAGACAAAAAATTTCACGACGACGGAGGTACTGAAGCAGAACGATAAACCAAAACTAATACACCATAAAACGTATGTAAATATGCGAGCCTTCATCCAAACATCAGTACAATAAAACGAGAGGGCTACATTCAATCAATATGCAGGGGCTGAGCATAAGGCCAGTTCAACAGAAAAATAAAAATCTAGCAGAAGGATAGTTCACATAAAATCGACAGTACAAATATTTAAAAACCGCCATCTAGGCATCTATTCACATGTGCGTCTGCGTCACTTCCTTCGATAAATTGAGAACATATCGGACATTCCACCATTGCTCCACTTCCACTTCCAGTATTAACTGCAATTGGAGTATTCGTTACATTAGACGAACAATGATCTGAGCTGTCACGTGATTGAATTGATTGGTTTTTACTTGTGGTGGTCCCCTCGCACAAAGAAGCGTGAATTCCGATTCTCTGGGACGGAATTTGCTCGAAGCAGATAGGACATTCTTGGGTATCAGAAAAATTCGACTGATATTCCCGATGAGTAACTAAACGTGGAGAGCTGGGATTGATCGAAGAATTCTTCTGCAAGTTATCTGACGAATCCGAGGTAAGATCCAAGATCGGTGGATCATCTAGTGCGGTATGATCGACAACTGGGCGCAAACACGAAATTTCAGGGGATGAATTGGCAACAATTTTTCTAAACAGGGATGCTCTTGAGTCACGTGACACTGAGGAGTTAAAACTCAACGTTTTCGTGCGATGCGTTGAAGAGTGTGGACGATTGGGAGTCTTAGATGGCACGACTGTAGAAATCGGGGACTTCGCGTTCAGCCAACCATCTGCAGACAAAGATTTTGATTCAGGTTGTTCATCGATGGAGAGAAAGAGTTCATCGTCAGAGCTATCGCCCATGTCAAAACAAAGATTATTTCGCTGCTTCAGACGACTTGTGTTCGGTGTAGAAGATGCATTCAGACGACTTGTGTTCGGTGTAGAAGATGCTGAGGGCGGCAATGAACGTGGTTTTGAGGATGAAACTGGTTGATTGCATCGCTTTTGATGAATTGCCATCACACTGGATGGTAAGCTGATAGAGAGAAACATATACAGGGATTGAACACACAAACAGAAGTTCGAACTTATAAACAAAATGGAGGAAAATAAAATCCCCCAAAAATCAGTCTGCAGTAGCTTGTACATGTAGTCGCGCTAATAGCGTGCCAAAAGCAAGTTCGGCATTCAAACAATTGCGACAAGAGGGAGAGAGAGAGCAATCCCAGAGCTTCAATGTTTCAACTATAACAGCAAGAGGATAAAATAATGCACCCCACGAAGAAATTTTCTCATTTTGGGACTAGAGGTGCTCATGAACTTAGCTTCACTCAAATTGAACAACACAGTTCATGAAGGGGTAACGTATCGACAAGGAGTGGATATTCATTTCAACTGGCACCAAACCATGTCCACCTAATTGAAAGCAACGTCAGTATGTACGTACTACGTAGGCAAGAGAGCCAATAAATGAAAAACATATGTTATGACCCTGAAAAAATTTTATAAAAGACTCGAACAATTCTAAAAAATGTATCTAGTACAAAATTTAGATAGATACGATGTCATCGCAGGCGAAAATGCTGAAAACAATGGACTTTTGAGAAAAACTGCATTATGCAATAATGGAAGTATCCAGTTGTTGATCAAAGAAAGAAATGGGAGATTAGCGATTCTTAAAGATCTCATGCTCTAAATCTCAATTTCGAAAAATTTAACGTACAAGTCAACGAGAATATCACAAATGCTATAAAGCCATTATTCAGTGGAAAATGATTGGCATTCAACAATGAACCAAGTTCCCAGACTATTGGCTAAATACCATCGATTCTGAAGGGAGCATGCTCACCAGACAACCCAATGTATTTTATGTCCAGTCCAAAAGTCCTGGTTTTGAGCATCTCATCCTTAGAGAAGAACAATCATGTCGCTGGCTTAAAGTAGAACTGCACACACTACTACTGCAAAAGAGAACAACTGACGAGCAGTAATATTGTAGTAGCAAACTATTAGTTTCGATAAGATCAAACGCGCGCACAGAAGCATCTGGGCCACGCATGAAAATTGACTGTGACTTAAGCCAGTTTTCTACTTGTTACGTATGTAAGTCAACTGTGACTTAACCTTATTTACACTGTTGCACCATAGTTAATAGAATCCTATGGTTGCACATTGTGCACCCCCCTCCCCCTTCCTCCTACATTTCAGAACACCACGGCTGAACCACAAACCCGGACAGTGCGAAACTACGGGAGTTAATAGAATTTATCTACGGTCTATTTGGTGCAAAAAAAAATTGTACGTGCCACCTGTTGGACGCGACAGGTGTTTTCTTGAATGGATTGGTTCACAATTTGCTGTGTGACGTCATCAAAGGGGCTATTTTCTCCCTGAAAATGCAGATTTAGCTGCATAAATGTGCATACATGGTTGGCCAATCAGATTTAGCAGCATAAACGTACATACATGGTTGGCCAATCAGATTTAGGTGCATAAATGTGCATACATGGTTAGCCAATTGCTTTTGGGGAAGGTTCTGCGCCTATTCAAAGCATCAGGAAGCTTTCGTGGCATCATGAGACGGACCCACCTATCACACAGTAAAACAATAATTTTCTATTAGTGGTAGTGACAAAAGATGACGTCATCATTGCCACCTGCTATTTTTCGGACCAAACTTAATACCATTTTGTTCCTCATCTAAAGTTTCATGGCTTCAGCGGAGCTTTCAGTCCCGAGGAGCCCCCCCAAAAGCCCAGTACAAATAGGATTAAGCCAGATTTCCACCATAGTTTATGTTTCTACGAAGCAAATTGCTAGGAGAAGAAAATGGTTTCACGTTGGTACATATGCTGGAGTGAAATTCTCGTACGAGCAATAGAGAGTGGCCAAGGCGTGAAACTTCGTTGCAGTTTTTCGCAGAGCCGCTTCTAGAAGTTGAAACCCGACTTTAGGTAGCTAGTAAACGAATTCATCATAACAGTGATTAAAAGTGCTGTCTCTCAATAGGGGGAAAACAGTGATGTCAATAGGAGATGAATACCTTTAATAAATTATCTTGACTCTCATGTCTATAAACATCTGGGTACTTACTTCAATCCACACTTGTTGCAAGTTGAACTTCCCTCCGATTTAGGACGTGGATCCAAATCCTGCATGTAAATTACATATAACGGTTTCATAAAGTCTCTTAAAACTCATCATTTATAACAGTAATCTGAGATCTGATTTAATTTATTGGAAATAGAGTCTAACAAATTCAGGAGTAGAGTCTAGGACTAGAATGGGATAATATCTTGAAGCATAAGAGCATGTAGAAAAGGATTACATAGTTTTAAATTATACGCAACTTAATCATACTGTCAGGAAGAAAGAACGATAAAACATTTTGCCATCCTCGAACCAGTATTGGACTTCAGTCTTTTTCGGAGAAGACTGCTAGTAAAATACGCTAAAAGCAAAACCAACTAATAACTTAAATATTAAGAGTCATGTCTTGACATACACTTCTAGCTGATTTCTCACCATTTGAAACCGTAAGATTTCAGGAAAACATCCACGACTGCAGAACTTGATCACTCAGAAAAAAGGTAGACACAACAAAAAACAACAAAAAGGCTGATAACGAACAACAAAAAAAAAAGTGATAGATGTAATTACCTGATCGAGAAACTCTTGGGTAGCATCATGTATTACCTGAAAATAAGAGGAAGACCAATTTTCACTAACATCTTTTTTTTCACCAAATAAACAGCCATGTTTACAGAAAACAAAGATAACTTTAAAAAATGAAGCTGACAAAAAATCATACAAAAACGCACATCTTTTGGCAATGCAAAAATACTTTGTTATTAATACAATGTAATCGATATATAACATAAGACAGAAGAATAACAAATAGCAAAGGCCAAACGTAAATCAATGAGTCAACTTGACTGAATCATAAACCAATGGAACAATAAAACGAACAGTAAGATCTACATCATCCTTTGGCTACGACATTCTTTTGACACCGAAATATTTAGCGTCTACATAAGTTACCATTAGAATAGTTAAAATACAGTCAGCCAAAAAAGTGTTGCCCCTGCAACACTAGTTCCGAATGAATATCGACAATGTGTATTAAAAAAAACCCACCCAATAGAGTGGCAAATTACAACCAACAACATAACAAGCATAAAACAAAGAAAGGAATAACTGTACATGAGTTTGAACACTGCTTGGTAATATATGTACAGGAACAAGTCACATAATTAGTGGACTCCCGCAAAATTAATTGAGAATCGTTGTGTAAGATCAAAGAAAAAACAAGACATAACCCAAAAGATTGACACCACAAATAACAAAGAACCGATAAAGGGTGCTAGAAATATTGTGAAAAAACCCTGAAAACAACCAATATTGGCATAAATTGCAACCTGCATCCTGAACAACATATTCCGAAGATATAAGGCATGGCTCAAAGCATAAAGTAAGCTGCTCCTAAGATCCACCCAAAAAATGTGAAAAAAAAGGAAGAGTCTCTTCAACATATCTGGAAAAACTCCTGAAAATAGCAACTTTCGGTCGTATATAAGCACTCCCAAGCCTAACCTTAACAAGGTTTTCCCCAGAAATGGCACATGGTTCACAACGTGTGCAGAGTTACCACGAAGAATCACACCAAAAATGCTATAAAATGAATCAACCATTTATGCCGTGTTTGAAAAAACCCCCAAATCGCTATTTTTGAATGTAAATTGCCACCCGTAAGCCAAATGAGATTCTCAGGAGACATTACATATGGTTCATAATATGCACAGAGTTGCCCGTAATATTTGCATCAACAATGACAAGAATCTTATAAACAGTTTTTGACATACTTGGACAGAACCATGGAATGGATATAAATTGCCACCTGCAAGCCAAACAAGATTCTCAAGAGACATCGCAAATGGATCAAAACATGCGCAGAGTTACCCTTATTATTTGCACCAAAAATGACAAGAATCGGATAAACAGTTTTTGACATATTTGGAAAAAAAACAGAAAATCGGCTTTTTTGGCCGTAAATTGCCACCTGCAAGGCAAACGAGATTTTCTGGAGACAATGCACATGGTTTACAATATATGCAGAGTTGCCTTCAGTATTCACATAAAAAATGACAAGAATCCAATGAACAGCTTTTGACATATTTGGAAAAAAACATGAAAATCACCATTTTTTGGCACAAATTGCCACCTGCAAGCCAAACGAGATTCTCAGGAGACATCGTATATGGATCAAAACATGCACCAAAAATGACAATAATCGGATCAACAGTTTTTGACATATTTGGAAAAAAAAACAGAAAATCGCTTTTTTGGCCGTAAATTGCCACCTGCAAGCCGAACGAGAGTTTTCCCAGATATGACACATGGTCCACAGCATAACTACTATTGCCC
>JAOBRC010402456.1:0-12381 GCA_027575255.1 Scolionema suvaense
GTGGCAGGTGGCGAATTTTATTTCAAGAAGGGTTAGATCCATAGTACTAAATTGTTGAAGTCGAGGTTGCCAGAGCCCAGACTAATTCTAGACCAGTATATTGCCTTCGGGACTGCTGGGTTTGATTAACCAGCTCCACTTGGGTGTAACTGGTACACCAAAACAGCTTCAAAAAGCCTTTGTGAAGGGCAGAACCTGATAGGCTAATCAGAGGTTTGTTGATATTGCGTGCATGATTCAAAACACTGGAGTCGCCATCCTCTGCCCAGAACTTATGCGCATGTTGTGGATGAAGCTGGCTCTTGCGATCAGAAATCACATCAGGGACAGGAGAATACCCCATGAATGCTTGTGCACTAATATGTCTAGTGTTTAATGAGGAAATAGCCACGTGCTGAAAATTTAATCAGAAGTTCTTTAACTCGCTTTTGTTTTCAGTGGCTACGTTTTGGCTCTCTCCATTTTGGCCAGTGGATCCAATGAAGTCCGGCAGTACACTAGTCTGAAATGATTTTTGGGGTGCTAATAGAGCCTTAAAAAACATGACTGACACTTTCTTTCAAGAGCATAGCTGCTGTAGTTCCAGCGATATCTGCTTTCAAAGTTTGAGAGAATTTTGGCTTGCTATCATTAAGCTTCACAACAGTAAATATGCATGACACATGGTTAGACTAAGTGGAATTATCTCATCTCAGGGTTCTGCCCACGGTCATCAACCGCCCAGCACTCCATTAAGCTCTTCAGTGTTTTTCAACCATTCAAACACATAGACAGGGAATCTCTATCTCTTATCAAAGAGAACATAATCTGCACTCAATTTCCCGACTTTTTCAGACACATGACGTTCTTTGAGATGATGCTAGACAGATTCAATTTCCGGTTATTTTAGCCTGAAATAAAGTTGAAGTTTTAAAAGCTTCTCTCTGAGCTTAGAGGAGGCTGGCTGCAACACATGCTGTAACTCGCCAGGCACTTACAAAATCCTGGGCAGAACCCTGCATCTTACTGTACTTCTCAAATTGCTGCTCATTGACCAGATGTGTGAATCTAACTTTTGCTTAATCTCAAAGAGGGAAGTAATATGTTGCCTATAGTGGTATGAGGAATCCTTCGAATGCTCAATGACTAGATAACACCACAGACCTTAAAAACAGTCTGATATGACGTCACTGATGAACAACTTTGAGAATCATGAAAACAGTGAAAAATATCAAAGTTTAAAGTGACATTGAAGAAGAACCATTGAAGCTTTTTCGCTCAAATAAAAAGCAGTGTTCATGTTTTTATAGGATCTACCACTACATGGAATATGGTTTTAGAGCGATATATTGCTTTAAATCGGTCGAATGTGTTACCTTATACGAAACCATAGCACCTGTTGAGTTGTCCAATTTAACTTATTCTAAATATCTGGGGCATGCTGATCATGTAGTGTGATTGAATTAAGCATTTAAATCACAAAATACACACAAAAGTCTTTTCCAATAGAACACTGAGTATTAACGGGTCTTACCAACAACAGCAAGTGAGTGTCCTTTTGGTTTCATGATCTTTTCAAAAGACTTTTCCACCAACCTGATCATGCGTTCAGCCAGACGGCCTTCTCGGACAGAAGCCACAATGCACACAAATTTCAAGCTGGAAGCCATGTTTGATGTTAGGTGGAACAGCTAAGTGACCACTAGAGGAAAATTAAAGAAACACTTTTACAACAATGTTTGTTACCTGTTCATAAAGTCATATTCCACTGCAGCAACACTTACTCTCTAACTCTTAGCTCCATGCAAAATGTGAGTTAGTTTGCTTTGTAAGCAAAATGGAAGAAGAACCAGCAATCGATGCCTAAGCAACCTTGTCAGTCCATTTAATGTTCTTGCAAGGCGTCTTTACACATATAGAGGAGCATAAAACAAAAGACATCAAGAGCCTAGTACACAACATGAGAAATTAAATAAATAAAAAGTCAGCAGATCCATCAACATAGCCATCTATTAACAAGTATCACTAATCCTTATATCACCATCGCGTAGCAGGCACAGCCACTCTCAACCTCAGAGCAGGCACATGTGCATGTCCCCAGACCTGTAAGCCATCTTATATAGGCACAAGACATCCCACATTGTGGTTGCACAATTAAGTAGCTTATAATTAGAGAAGCTTCTAGAAGCTTCCATTGCATTGAGCTGGTTATCAAAGCAGGCATCACAAGGAACAAGCAAGCAGAATGTCAGAACCAGGTCAAGCTTGCATCACATATTCTGCTAAGTCAAATATCTAGCAGCAGGAGACAAAGTCCAGCAGAACTTAGTTTGAGAATGTCAGCTCAGAACAAAGTTATATTCAGAAATAATTTAAATGCATCAAATGGCAACTCTTGTCAAATTTCCAGTGGTAGGTTTTGATACACTTAAGATAGGGGGGAGAGAGAGTGAACATTCCAGTAATAAACAGTGCAACTTTCTTGATTGATTCTGCATGCTTTTTTTAATATAGATACAAGTGCTGTATTGCTCAACATTAGTAAATCAAATGATTCTTTAGGATGATGTAAAACAGGAGGAAAAGAAATTCAAAGGATACCCAGATATTTGAGAAACACGTAAAAACATTTCAACCTCAAATCAATAAAAACTTCAGAAACAAAGTCTGACCGGTCCTAGCATGTTAAAAAAAGACGCATAAACACACTTCTGTGAAACAGAACAAAGAATGACCTATCAAGCTTCAAAAAATGTCCTATGCCAACAATCCATACGCGGCACCAGTGGAGGGGGGGGGGGCCGTGTCCCCCCACTTTTTTTGCCAAATTGATTTTTTTTTTTGATAGAGTTATATGCTTTTCACAAGATTTTTTAAATTTTCGGTTTTAGCCCCCCCCAGTTTAAAATTCGTGGCGCCGTCCCTGCATTGTGACTTGACATCATATTGACATAAATAATGGTTACCAGAAGGTTTCGCACAACATACTGCCCCGTATATAAGTTGATACTGTATTGACTAGTTTGAAAATTTCAGGTTCGCAGTCCAGAGTTTTTGCTGCAGCCCCAGTCACTGTGCGCATTTTGCGGAGGAGTTTTGTCCCTAAATGCTAAACTTGAACCAAAAATATGAAAAAAGAGAAGGTGGACAAGGTGCATCCATACTTCGCTACCATTTGTAGCATTAAAATATGTATTCAATGGAATCACTGAAAAAATCTATATGGATGGATTGTCTTGATACAATATACTGGCTCGTTGTTTCTAGTTGATTTTTGTACAGCCTCAGTCTCTGCAGTTAGATATATGAAGCATGCTTCTTTCTCCACAGGTAAAATACCAGCACTCAACTCAGAGAACTAATATCACAGAACTCTCCGAACACTTTTTCCAACTTTTCTTTAACATCCTTGAAACTATCAACTTTATAGTGGCTCTAAACAAGATGCTGGAACTACATCTTCTACTAGCAGGGTTCTGCCCACGGTGGCGGTGCTGGGCGGTATCGCCCACCACTCGTCATCAACCGCCCACCACTGCATGAAGGTCTTCAGTGTTTTTGATCATTCTGAAATATCGACAGGGGATCTTAAGCTCTTATCAAAAAGAATATAATATGTGCTCAATTCTCCTGACTTTTTCAGAAGCATGACTTAGTTTGAAATGACGTTAGGCAGATTCAATATGAAGTTACTTTCAGCCTGAAATGAACTTGAATTTTTAAAACATATAGGGCTTTGCTTGAAACCCAGAGCTTAAAGGAGAGTGGCTGCACTGCACATTGTAATTCACCCAGCACTTAAAAATTCCTGGGCCGAACGCTGTACTAGACCAAATTTTTGTGGCTAGTTAGTGGTATCGAAAACATGTAAATTGACAATTTTAGGGATATAATGTATGTGTGGTATTTTCTCTACAAAGTTAAAGTACATGTATAGTCTGGGCTTATTTTAGCCCCATGTTGCTATCGACTATCCAACGCAACAGGTTGCCCCTCAAGGTTACGAACAATACGATCCTTTAAAAAACATGGAAAAGCCACTCTTTTTTCTGGAAATTGAACACACGCCCTGCCCTTCTAGAATATGCCCTGATGGTGCATGTCTTTGGAAGAAATAAAAGGAAGTCGTTACGTAAGGTTGTTCAACTTAGGAAGGCAAATGTGGCTAATTGGGATCTATGTGTCAAAACAATGAGGTTTATCTGCTGTTTTTTATTTTTACCATGAAAACTAGATTTTCTTGACAACGGCATTAAATGTTATTTCTGCCAAGGTTCTTTAGATGAAGATAGATCATCTACATACCAACAGAAAATCATTACCTTTGATCACAATATCAATTTTCCGTGACAAAATTTCCCCCAACTTCAGCTCCAAGGTAAAATTATATATATGTCACTGTGATGCCCTTATTTCAAGAAGCATTGCTGCAAAGATGTTTATGTATAGTAAAGTTTCTTAATCCTTCGTCGGTAACGCTAAAAACTATGGTACGAAAGGTAAAGGAGGGGTGGTGCACCCCCCGTCAGAAATGATACTTCCCTTACAGCTGTAAGGATAATTTTTGGTACACACCAAAAGGGGTCTAATACAAGGTTGCACACAAATTTTGGTCAAATTTGGGGTCCGGTTGTCTGTTTAGGGGGCCGGAAAGGGTGAGTGGACAATACCATACTGTAGATGCATGGTATAAGGGTTCTCTATGGACGACAAATTGGTTAGGACAATTGAAGTGCAATATAAATAAAACGTGCCAGGTAGATACCAAGTTTATTATGTATTCCAAATTTGGGGCAAAAGACGGACGAAAAGGGTATTTTGCAGACCGGTCTGTAAATAAAAAAATATATTTTTTGGTGACTTTTCGGGTCTCTAAAATAACCCATGTTATTATCCAAACATCACCAAACGTGGCAGACACATTGAGACTATTAGGAACAATGTCCCTGCCAAGTTTGAAGATGATTGGCACTGTGGAACGGGTGACATCGATGAAAAACCTCTTGGCCAATCAGATAGCTCGAAAATGTCCCTCAGACATGGGCCCAAATTTCCAGTACCAAAAATGGCAGGATGGCGATTTTTGCACTAAAAGGTGCCCAAAAGGATTTTAGTAACATAAAAATCAGTGTGCGCGCCTTTGGCGCGCTATAAAAAATTTTCCGATATAAAGGGGGTGTGGGGGTGTACACCCCCCCTTACCGACAAAGGCGAGTCCAATTGTGTACTTGGAGTATCATCAAAAAAACGTGGCTATCTATGAGTAAAATGTCATGAAAATGCGGGTTTCCTCAATTTTTTTCACGTTTTACCAATGGTTAACCACGTAAAGATTTAAATACTTAAGCTTCTGTTGAACTCCTCTTAAATAAGCTGCAAAATATCTTCACTAGTTTACAGGGCTGCCTGCTGCTCTGGGCAATCAAGGTAAATGTGAAATTGATGGTATTGTTAGACAAGCAAGATGAACATGTTATCCCCTGCCTTCTTAACTGGTCTCTCGTACATGTGGTTGTTGCTCACCATCGTTGTTATTTTTTTAATACATTTAGCTACTAATGTCTTTGTAAATTATTTGAGTCATATTATCAGGAGAAAATACCTTATGGACTGACACATTTCTCAAGCTTAACCCTGGCCTCACATACAGGAAACATTCAGCCTAGTGCACCCAGCTGTTAACGGTCCGCGGGGACACATATTTTGTTACCCATGGAGTGGACAGGAAGGGGGTGGTACCACCCCCCTCCCCTCGGGAAAACATACTTCCACTATAGCTAAAGGAATGAAACTTGGCACACCTACTCATAATCATAATAAAAGGTCACATGACAAGTTTCAAGTTCATTGGCCGTCTGGTCTGTAAATTATACCTCTTTGAAGTCATGAAGTTAGTAGAAATGGCTGTATTTAACAAAATTTAATTTCTGAGCAATGCACGGTAATTATTATTTAGAGTAATTTGAAACAAATTTGAAGAAAAAAGCTAAGTGATTTAGAATTAATTGTAAATTGAAGTTTTGCCGAACAAAGCCCACTTTCTAAAGCTACACATGTTCCTATACCATTGCACCAAATTTTACGCTTTCACCGTGCATTGCTCAGAAATTAGGGTGGGGGTAGAGAGGGGAGGATTGCAATTTACCTCCCCCCATTGTAAATTGGGGGTGAAGGCCAAATGCAAATAGGGTAAAGATTTCTCAGGAGAACAATGGTCAAAAATGATATTTTAACAGATGATAGAGCACAACAGATGGGACTAAGAGAGATAACGGTGTACAATAATTCAATGTTGAGTATTTTGGAAACAAAATTTTGACAATTTGAGAGAGACACCAGTGATATCATGCATAATTAGTGGCAAGATGACAGCTGCAGGACTTTTAGACTAAATGTATCTCCAGCAGTTTTTGCCGTGAAAGAAAACCAGTGCGCCATGCAGATTGCAGACGTTACTTCAGGAAAAATGCACGATAAACATTGTTTTATTGCATACATATTCACTGGTTGAAACGAAACACTGGCAACAATAAAATCAGATTAATTTATTATTCATCGCTTACAGTGATATGCTGTGCAGACCAGCTTAGCCTATTTTCTCCATCCACTGTTCTCTACTACTTATGAGGACCGGGATTTACGTACAGAAAAAAATACCATGCAGCCACACCCAGTCACCCTTGCTCTGAGAGAGTGTGTGTGAGCTATAATTGATATTGCAATGATACATTGGTGTTTTGGGACTTAGCAAAAGCGACTTTCCTAGTCTACAGCGAGTGCAGTTGAGCGTGTTCAAGCGGCTTGTGGCTGCACAGTGTTGAGTGCAGAACAATGGACGTGTCTTTACTTGCATAAAACAGAGATTTGCTCTAGCTGGCCAGGCGCTTTGTCTGGGTCAGAATATGGAATTTTTACTACAAACCTCGTACCACTCATATATTACAATCGCTTGATGTTGTGGTGTTTAAACGTTTGAAAAATCATTTTCTGACATCTCTGATCATATGATCTTGCTGAATGTTTCCAACCCACAAAAATTCTGATAAACAAAAGCAACTTCCATATAATATTTAATAAGGAAGCTTTAAATAAAACTATGATTTGGGAAACTATTCAAGCTGGTATTTGGAAGACTGGTATTTATTCATTTGATAAAAACTCAATCATTAAGTTAAATCTAGTAGCATAAAATGAACTCCTACGCCTGCTGTTGCTGAGCTTTCCAGTGGAGAAACTCAAGTTTCAACATTTCATAGCAGTAGAACTGGTTGCAACAAAATGTAGAGAATGCAAGATCTGCCCAGGCAGCAAATTTAGTCCTGTCAAGCCTGATACTCCACTAACAGTTACTCACAGAACTGTAGACAACTGAACTACACCGACTCCGATAATCTCCAGTTAACTTTGAAGCGTAGAGGGGTCCCATGCCCTTGCAAGTGTGAGTCAGTGCTAAAGTATCCTTTGGTCTTAAGTGGAATACTTCCTGCTCACCTTGCAGGTCTGTTTGCAGTTCCACTAATTGAGGAAACAACCAAATCTACTAGGGGTATTATTCAGAAATGCGTCCTGACAAGTGATAAGTAGAGGGGAAAAATCTTAGCAAAGAAGCAAGATGTTGAAGAAAGAGAGAAGCGAAAGGCTAGAAAAGCGGAAAATCAAGCAGCTAAGACAGCAAGCAGAAAAAACCAAGAAATCAAACACTACTCAAGTTGAACTAAAGACAAAAGCTTATATAAATATTTCAGATCAGCAACTGATAACTGAAAATCCTGGACCATCTACTGCACCAGCGGGAGTCCCGCCATCGTTAGACCCAGCAAATGAGGCAGAAGATAAGAGGTATGCATCAGGATAGTCGTCATTGACCGAAAGCAAAGATTCGGAACAAGGAGGAGCCTGAGGTTGTTGCGGAAAAATCAAAGGCCCAGACAGAGGAAGAAAGGACACTTGGATGCAATGCGACATGTGTTATCTTCTACTACTGTATCACACATATTGTGAAGATGTCAATGATCCAGATAAACCGGATGAATTTGCATGCTCAATGGAAGCCTCTACTATGACTAGAAAAGAACTGATATTACTGAAAGCTGTAGCTATTTTCACTAGAGCATGTTTAAAATACCTTAGTCTCTGTTGTGCTTTCTGTTCCATTTGGCCAAAAATACATATGCACTGAGGTTAACGTTTGTCTTAATATTAATCAACCGCATGACACAATAGTAAGGGATTTAACAATGCTTTGGGAAGAAAACGAGACGATACATTGATATTAAATAATTTGAGGAAACCCTAGTTGAATTTTGCCAGATAGATTTTCACAGGATTCTTGGCTACAGAAGTTTAGATCTACTTCTCAAATATCAAAAATTGCTTATATATCATAGATGACAATAAGAAAGTCTCATGAACTAAACAAATTTCGTCCAGGGCCGAAAATAAGCAAGTCTCATGAACTGAACACATATTCTGCGTGGTGGCGAAATTCGCTTGGCTAAGGCAAAATTTGACACACCTACTTTAGCTGATCGAAGGGACCAATGCAAAACTTGGCCAATGCCAGTGATATGTTCTAAGTTGGTTCCAGAGACCTTTTGATGCATGGGCGTTAATAGCAAAATGGGGAAACCACTTTAGGATAGATTGCCGACAACCAGGAAATAGTGAAAACATGGCAAACTCGGCAGGCTTGATGCAATACCCATAGATACAATAAATGCAACAGACAGACGATCATTTCATACTTATGCATTGTATTTTAAATAAATTATCCCCTGTTAATCGTATAGCGTCAATCGTGGAACTTTATCATGCGTGTAACCTTGCCATCGCAATAAAAAGTTGAATAACTTGAGAAATACAACAGATACACAAGTCTGAATTGCGACATACATTTTTGCATGCTTGTAAGAAATTGATACATGAACGCTCATGCTATGATGTGGTTCCGTTGCCATAAAATTTGGTAGTTCACATGAGGTACATTTTATGCCAGGTGCAAAAATCTCGCAAAGGACCAGTAGCTTTGCCACCCTCTCTAAACTCGGGAAAATAAACGAGAAAGCCCTATAATGGAAAGATATGCATGCAGAAATGCTATGAAATGTTTTAAATCAAATAAAGATGCCTTATGACTTAAAGAAGCACAATTGCCAACATTATTTGAATTTCAATATGTTTTGTTTGTGAATGGAAAAATTTGAGAATATTTTTCCGCGGTGTTTCATGTGCTACATAATTTCTGTAGCCTTGCTATGTGGTTTATTAAGTACGGCAGGTGGCAGGCAGACACCAGAAAAGACTACTTAAAGTGAAATGGGCACAAAAGAAATGGCGATAAATGGTTCTTCACTCCAATTTCAATGCACACCAGATCTGGCACGACTGTCACTATAGCTTCACTATCACAAGTGTGTAACTCAGCCACCTGAAAAATAAGAATGCAAACGACTCAGACTGCCAAGACGTATCTATTTTGGATTATGCACTGTCCATGCTAGGTACATACATATTGCTGCTCAATCAAGGGTTCATGGCCAATTTAGGACATGTCGAAGTTTGACAAATAGTGACAAAATTACGCATTTATTGAGTCTGAAGCAAAATGTAAATTTTTAGAGCATTAGGCGCAAAACACAAGCTTCTCCGTGAGAACGCCGTAGCACACACCATACGTTACTACCGCGTGCGAATCCATGGCCCGCCATCGCACGTGAAAAGTTTATCATCGTACTGCAAAAAAAAATTGTTTTGAGATTCCTTGCAAATCTCGCCAATGTCCTATTTCAGATGTGCCTCTCTTATCTGCCAAAAGCTCATTATCGATCAAACAAGGGTAATATAGCGTTAATGCGTAGAAACACATGCGCACAGTATTATCTTGTGTACCTGAACGCCACAAGCAGTACACAGGGTTATATCCAAGCACTAAAGTTCTACACCGCTTCTTTGCAAATTGAGTTTTGGGGTCATTGAGGCAAGTGAAGGATAGCTGCTGAGCTTATCAGCTGTTGGTCTAGGGAGTGTAGTGATCGCCCTTTGTGAAAGCCATGACGTAGCCTCAGAAGCCATGGCGTTTCAAGGCATTCATAAGCATGTGAGAAAATATCCCAACTTGCTTTGTGTCACAGGGTACATAAAAATGGTAGACCTATATAAATAAAAATGATCGACCTATATAAAAAAAAGTTTCCGTTACACTAGAATATGCTGAAATGGACACTTCCTGAGATATGGCACATATCAATCTTGCCAACACAAGTTTCGATTTCATACATACAAGCATCTCCTTGAGAAAGTTAGAGGAGCTAAAAATGTTTTTTTTTCTCCAGGTCCCAGTAAGGCTACTAGTTATTGAAGTGTTGAGTTTGCCACCTCTCATTGTTCGCATTATCATTTTAGGTCAAGGGAATTCGTTAGCACATCCTAGAATCTTCATTGCATTGGTAGTGTTTTTGGTGGAACTGGGAGCATAATTGTGGCTGCCAGATTCAAATTTTGAAACTCAATTCAGATTGAGTTTTTCCCCACCGTTAAACGGTATGGAAAAATGCTTGGATAAAAAACTGAGTACACTATTGACAATGATCTGGCTACGGGAGGACCTTCCCTGGATGGCTGTCTGTGTAGATGCAAATAGTGCAAGTTAAGCTTGGCTTATGTTCACAGCATCAGTCAAGTGGTGTATTTGGGGTTCACAACATAATAGTCGTCCCCTGTACTATTTCAATCTACGTTGCCTGCCCCTCGGAGCGTGGCTCATGGCTACGTTCCAAGATTTGGAAAGGAATGCCTGTCATTTTACGGCGAGGTATCCTGCTGACGACTACAATTTGCCATGCATCGGAGCTTTCATTTCTTTGCATGATGTCAGTTAGTACCAAGACATTTTTCCCACTCAGGGAATAGGTTTTTAGCCGTCAGAGACTGCGTGCAAATTGCACGTGAAACTTTCGAAATACCTGACTTGGCGTGTGACTGTCCCGCACGCCATGCAACATACTCATGGAGAACCTTGAAAACAGTGCAATGCTAAATGGTTACTGGGACTAGCTAGCAAGGCTATTTTCAAATACCCATTAGAGGACCAACTCGGACAGAGCGAAGCGCCAATCTTTCTGAGACGATTTTGCAAACATGTGGTAGTGTTAGACAAGTCGACGCTACATGAGAAAAAGCAGCATAAAACTACCCTACCCTACAAGGCTTTTCCCGACTAGTAGAAGGGAATAAATTTCCAGGTTTTGTCAAGCATAAGTTTCACTACCCAGGTCGATTGAGATTCAGCGGCAACGCTGAATAACTGCTAAAGCCCAGAACTGTGCAAATAATTGACGTACTTAAATTAATGCAGCAATCCTAGGCAAATATTTGGAGAGTGCACCGTCCGTACCTACCTCAAGAATCCCCGGGCTGGAAAAGGACGCTCCCACGTGATCAACTGAATGCAAACAGTCCATTGTTGGCTCGATGTGTGCAAAAAGTTTTTTAAAATTAACTGGAAGGGAGGAGGGTACAGCGAGACAGTCTGCCCCAGCCATCCAACTTGGCATAATAATTCCCGATCGGATCAAGTTCCGCCTAGACTAGAATGGTCTCTCAGTTCTCTCCTTTTATAGTCATGACGTGCTCAACTGTCAGGGGAAAATCCAGAGTGACGCAACTGATGCTATTGCATCACTCAGATTTCTCGAAGTCACAGAGATTTTGTCGTGAATCTCTTGTAAATCTTGCCACAATCTTCAGGAAGCCTTTGGGGAAAGCAGAGTGAGCCGCCGATGGCTATTATATCATAAATTATCTTCAATATGCCTTCTGAAGACCAGCGCCCGTAGCAGAGCGCGACGAACGAAATTTAAAGATTTGTCCACTTTGCTTATTTTCAGCGACGCAGAGCTAGAACGCAATGCAAATTTGCCATAGAGATTTCTGAAGCAAAGACGCGAGAGAGCAAAGGGGACATCGGCCATGCACAACGATCAAATAGCGGCGCAGAGTTAAACGCATTATGTTAACTAAACGGACGCCACAATAAAAGGATAACTTGAGCGCATATAGCCATGTGTGTTTTCAACGCGTCCGGATTATGAAATAGCTTTGAAGCCTGGTCAGCTTCTGCAGCTTGACTATAGAAAACGTTTTATGCATCAATCAGATTTTCCCCTGGATCCGCCCCTGCAACTGTGCTGCTGCGTCGATTTCGCTCAGTGACAACTGCTTATTGAAATGTCTCTGCACTAAGTAGAATTTTTGCATCAGAGCTACTCGAAAGAGACGACCCGGGTCATACTTCGCCCGTTGGATCGATTTGTGTTCGTCCCGACGTGGGAGTAACTGAGTCCAACGACATCCATGTAGTGACGTCATCCATAAACTCCGCTGGTATGTTCCACGGAGCAAAGT
>JAOBRC010402567.1:0-12381 GCA_027575255.1 Scolionema suvaense
CACTTTTCGTCAATTACGAATTGTCACCTTCACACCAAATTTCAGAAAAATTCATTGAGCGGTTATCCGGGAAATGCATTGGTGACGGACAGAAGGACGGAAGGATGGACGGAAGGACGGACAGACCTCATTTTATAGGACTCTTCCGTTAAAGCGGGAGTCCAAAAAACAGACGAGAATATGCTCATGAGCTTAGCAACGTAACAATACGTAACAACAACATTTTGGAAACCGTACAACACCATTTGAACAATGAAGCGAGTGACTTGTGAATGATGTAAAAGGGAAAATATACTACAGTATGGTGTGACATCAAACAGAAAATCATTAAGTGACATCAAACATTCTATTTTTGAAATGTAGCTCATCGTGGTTTTTTGATTTGTGTTAACTTTGTGATTGCTAAAGAGGGCAGTAGCTAAAAAAGCACCGAAGATTTCAAAGAAAAAATCTTCTATGTCGAGTGTTTCTCTGTAGAAAGAAGTTCAATTCTTAATTCACATTTGCTGAAGTCGGTGGCTGCTCTTCTCTCCATGCGAAGCTGCTGAGAAATTACTGAATCCCTACCCATCTCAATCTTTAGGGATTTTCCGCTAACCAGTTGGAGTGAGGCTCGAACCTGTAACCCAGGTGCAATATCATAGCAGTCCATGTTTTGCCGCAAACTTTGGAATATATGATCAACTTGGTATTCTCTATCTGCTTGCCAAGTTTTATTTGTATAGGGCATCACAAAGTGATAAAACAGCCCTAACCAATAATGTGTCGTCCACTGACAGGGGGTCACCGTGTTCCTTTCCATCAGCAGAAAGAAGCAAAACGAAACACAAAGAAAGCTGCCAAATATATGTCGGACAAATTACTTTGAAAGTCGATGACAGTGTTGCTCGCTGCCAAGGTAACAATAAGAAGAACGTTAACCGGGAGTAACAACAACATATTACCCAGTTTTCTTCATGCTTTTCTTCATGCTGCGGCTAGCAGGAGATAGATTTGCACGACCGCAATTTTTTGTTACACTATAGTTCGCCATGTTTGTTGTCGAGAAATAGATCAAGGATGTAGAATGGCAGCATTTTGGAACTATTTGGCGCAAAGGGCTGATATTCTCATAGCGTCCTCCATGGTGTCAACCCCTCCCCGGAAATTAGTCCCCGCTCTTTCCTGGCCAACTCCCAGAAAATTCAAAATTTGCCAACCCCCCCTTTTTGGACCTCCCCCTCAGAAATGGCAATGTTTCCCAACCCCCTTCAAAATTTAGGGTTTTCACTATTATCACACTTTTCGCCTGGTGCATGTCCATTTTTGGGTCATATGACAAGGCAACTGTGACTAAATGAGTCTTCCTAATATAGTTGTATGCTTGTTGTGGTTCCTCAAACATAATATTACCAGCCAGTATGTTAATACTGCACACATGAAAGTATACGTTGATGCAAAGTTATGCACAATGGGCTGAACTCAATTTCCAAAATCTGTCAACCCCCTCTGAAAAATCTTACCTTGCCCTTTCCTGGCAACCCCCCTAAAAATCAACATTTTTCCTACCCCTTCCCCCCTTTCCCAAAATTTGAAAAATTTTCAAACTCCCCCAGCAGAGAGGAGGGGGGAGGACGCTATGACTCTGCAGTAGCACCTTTTTGTCCATGACCCTTGAAGTGCAGCTTAGCTCTAGCCCAAAATCGTTTTCCTGCCATGAGTAGTATACTGTATATAGGTACTCTACAAAAGCAGGACAGCTCTCACAGCTCCATCTTGCAGCCTGGTCTACCGTAAACTATCGCCATCCATGTGCAAAACGAGAGTTACCTACATCTTGGTTAGCTTTCATGAAATTGGAATTTCTTATGAAATACCTTACAGGAGCTGAAGCCTGCTTATGCTACATACTGAAGTTCCTATCCCCATCCTTCATAAGAATATTGTAAAGAAAGGCATGAAGATTAGCCAGTTCATTTGTGTTCACTACGAGTGACTGTATAAGTTGCAGTGATTTCAAAAGTAGATGACAGTGGGCTCAACGGGACTCCTACTTTAAAATAATTCTTGTATAGAGGCCAGCTACTATTCTTAAATATGACTAAACAAGAGAGGAAACAATTGCAATATTAAGAGTTTGAGCCGCCTACTTTCATCCTGCAGCCTGCATGTTGAAAAACTTTTGAAGCCCCTGAGTTGGTGAATCCCATTGCAAAATAGGAACTCTGATACACTTGTTTTCTGTGGTGGAAATTCTCCTACCTACAGCTCCTGCCAGTTCACTTAAAGTGATCTGTTTGGTGCTGAGAAATCTATCAGTAATGCAATCACCTATGGTAGTTGGTAGGGTATTGAAATACCTATCTGATGAAGCAAGGCCCTACTAGTAGTGTCATTGGAGCTCCATTGCCAGCACGAAAATAACTTGTTGCCCAGCCAACAAGATAATAGGTAGCGCAGTCGATCTATAAACGGAGATGAACACGATTGATTTTTCTCCAAATCTTAGGGAAAGATAACGATGTATCTGGGTTGTTTTTGAAGAGTGACATGTGACGAGTGATGAGTGACGTGCGAATTTGCAATCACACTGACAGGTGATGCAAATTTCACACGTCACTAGTCACTCATCGTTTGTTTCAGTGTGACTTCAGCTAATAAGATGTCATAGTCATTATGACTGATCCCAAAAATGTATACAAACACCATTTACAAAGACAATCTCTGAACATGATAGGCAATAACGTAGCACAGAATGTGCTGACATACAAAGTATTTCCGAGAGAAAGTCCAGAAAGTGGAGACCCCTGTGAAACAGAACAGCAGAGAGTCAGGAACAGAAAAAACAACACAATTTAGTCAAGAGGTCTAGTAGACTATGCACAGTTGGGACGTGAATTGAAGATCGCAGATCAATATCTATACTCTTATTCCTCATTGACTTAAATGGCTACCAATTTCTTACAGAAAATCAACAATAATCAGTTGACGGAGCAAAAATAAATTTTATTTCAACTGTAATTGACGTGCGATAGATCATGGCAACATCAATCTCACAATTTCTGGCAGTTTAGTGCATACGGGAGCTCAGCTTTGCTGTAGTGGCAAATGACAGCAGAGCTATGAGGTATTGCCCAAGCTGTAAGATTTACTGTCGATCTACCAACCTAGCTAATAACTGCTTCGTGAGGCTTTGCTGGCAGGTTCACAATAAATGCATATTATGTATATACTCTAGGATGTTTGGGGCAATTTTGTTGAGCGTTCATAAAAAGCTTTACTGAGCATTGCTACGTTATTTACACATCCATGCCAGCACAGAGTACATGCAAAATCGATGAGAAATCTAATCGATTTCATTCAACAAAAAGCCCTTTTCTAGAGTTTAGCATCAACGAATTTTGATTAGTTTAAGAAGCTTGTATGGTGATGGTTATCTATAAGCTTGCATGGTCATATTCCGTTCTGCTACCAAACAAGGAAGAACACTGACACAGTTATACACAAGTTCCAACATCATCAGAACCAATTTAAACTTGAAAAGATCATAGGCATCACATGGTGCAACTCCAGCCATCGCATGCTTAAATTCAGTTTCGTAATATAGAAGAAGGAACTGGAATGCAAACTAAAAAACTAATACCTGTATCAAAAGAGTCGAGTTCTGTCTGTAGAGGTGCATGCTTTCCCTTGTACGCACAGGATTGGTGTTCAAGTAATCTAGAAGAGAGCAAAAATATGACTACCAAATTTTACCAAAATCATTCTATCAAAACCACGTCAAGTTTATCTCAAATATTCGCAGCTTTTTTGCAGACCACATTAATTTCGACATCTGTTAATGCATACCACATCGGTACCCTTCATTGTTAATTTAGGATAACAGGGTAGTGCAATGCTTGACACTTAACACTTGACAACGAAGATGCCGGTAACAGTTCTTCTCCCCAAACAATTGTGTATGAAAACAGTCCAGAAAACAAAGATTCATTACTTCTCTTGAGTGTCCTGTGGCAGTACTGGTCCATGGTCGTCTTCATCAACTGACTCCTACGGCAAAATATTAATGCTAGATTAAAAACAATGCAAATTTCACAAAACTTTGACCCACCAACTATTAACAACATGTTTGGTTACATAGTATTTACGATGTTGTTGGAATTCCTATGAAGTTTCAACCAGCTAAGTTTAGTCTGATTACAGAAACGCATAGATTGTAGAAATTGCTTTTTTACTCCTAGTGATGCTGAGCAGAAAGAATATCTAGACACTCTTGTTGATAAAATGACAGAGAAGTACAAAAAGAGAGAACCAACATGCACGGTTTGAGGTGTTAAAAATCGACCATGTAGATGAGTTTGTTTTATTGCATTTGGCTCTCCCATTGCTAACATATTTGTTCCATTGGTATGTCCAAGAAAACCATTTGCATGTGTATGACTATGAAACTTACGAATATCTTCTCCATATCACGATTCTTCAATATGAAATTCAAATCAATTAACAATGCTTTGTTCTTTATGGAACAGGGATGGGCTTTCCTCAATCCTACCTGCCAACGTATAGAACAGTTCAAGCCAAATAATTTAACAGAAACAGAGTAACCTTATCAACACCAGGGTCATTTTGGTGTTGGTGATCGCTCCTGGTGGGTGGGAGGGGCATTATGGCCCCCTCCTTAATGTGAGAACCATGTAATCTGGGTAAAAGAAACTTGGCATGTGTAATTATGTCACAATACAAATAATTTGGTGTAATTTTCTCATAGATGACATCATTTAACGTTCGCAGAAGTCGTCAAAACTACGTCACATGATTGAACCCTGAAAAATATCAATTTTCGAATTGGGATAAAAATACATTTCAGTACAAAATTATGGAGTTTTTAGCATTTACTCCATCAATGTAATGGTATGATGTTCCAAAGATCTATTTTAGCTTTATTTTCTACCATTTTTGCAGAAATCAGCTGCTGTGGTATGCAAAACTACGTAATACAGGTTACTCCTGGATAAATTCTAGGAACATACCTCATTCTCAAGCTTACTTCAAAGATCTGTGCATACAAACCAGCACAAAAAACATACTATAAAAACTGATATCACTGTGATAACAAATAAGATGATGAGCAACAGTATCTGAAACAGAAAACAAAGAGACTTAAATCAAGAAAATGAAATGCTTACTGGGTCAGATTCCAGCAAGTCACTTCTATTGATTTTCTCAGCTTCCAACAACTGAAAATTAACACAAATACAAAATTCGGTACTTCATACAACTCAATGAACTCAAATGTTTCAACTTTTACCACACTTCACAAAAACAGAACAGTCTCCCCAGATCGAAGGCACATAAACATGCCATAATTTCAACCAAATAATTACGAAAAGAGTTCACTAGTAAGCATGACATCAAACTCGGCATTCAAAGTAACTTCAGATGTCACATAAAAAGAGGCTTAAACTACAACTTTTGTAAATAATCCTTCTATTATTGCTGTGGGCTGCAACACTATAGTTACCATATCCGTCTTATTGTCAAGATCAGTAAAAAAGTACTGTTTTACCATGCATTACTGTGGCAATCTGCTTTAACTTATAATACAAAACAGAACCTTGTTCTTGCAACTTCAAGGTATTCTTGCGTATTCCAGGCTGCAGTATATGCATAGTAATAGCTTAAATACACATGCCTCGATAAATCAAACATGATTGTCCATCACAAACGTTCCACGAAGACAGCATGTGGTTTTTGTTGCGCTGAGGTTCAAGAAGCAAGCCAATTTGCAGAATGGCGACCTTGTTTCCAGGAATTACATTTCTTTTTCTCGTTCACTGACTACGCATGAAGGTGTTTTTTTTTGGCAAAACTGCATCTGGCCACACTAACTATCATTAACAGCTGATTCCTGTTTGGTAAGCTTAGTATCGCCACATGACAAATCTGGATATGCTCTTTCGGTTACATTGAAAATCGGAGCCCTTTCTAAAGATTCCCTGCTTGCGTGTGAATCAATTATGAGGCTCATTAAAATGTGAAGCTGGATGCGCCATATCATTCATCAGAGGAATTACACTATTTTCCTGGCCATTGCTGTCAATACATTGACGGCAACACTATCTTGAAAAATTCAACCTTCGTCTTGCAAAAAAGTTAAATTTGTGTAAGACTCATCTCAAAAATAACAAAAAATAATGGAACACTCCTGAAATATTGGAAAAAACCTAAAACTAGTTATCTTTGGACGTAAATTGCCACCTGTAAGCCATGTTTTCTGAAAATATGCCACATGGTCTATGACACTTGAAATGTTTCCCCACCAATAAGCACCAAAATTTATGAAAAGCTAATGAACTGTTCTTAATATACCGTAATTATCCAAAAGAGCGCCCCGGCTTAAATGAGCCCCCCCTCAAATGAGCGCCCCTCTTGACAACTGAGAAATTTAATGAGCGCCCCGGCTTAAAAGAGCGCCCCCCCTCAAACCAGGAAGGGGGCGCTCATTTGGAACCTTGTAATGTATGATGAGCATAGGCGCTCACTTAGATAGTTTATAACAATAAAGAACATGGGAAGAATTATCTTCAGTCAGATAGTCTTTTTTACTTCTTGTAACAAGGGAGTTTACTAAAACGGAACAAGAACGAAGAAGGGGATATGGACATTGAGAGCTTTAGCCAGTGTATTTTGTTTTGTCTGATAACTATTACTAGTACCTATTTTGCATTTTTTGTAATGAGCGCCCCGGCCTGAATGAGCGCCCCCTCTGTAAGGTAGTAATTACGGTACTTGGAAAAAACCCTTACATTACTAATTTTTGGCGATTTTTTATTGCAAGAACGGCCATACCCAAACATAACATAACTTCAGGCATGCCCCTCGACCCATTACATTAGCATAGCTATACAGACCCTAAGATCCACACCAAAAATTGCAAAAAATGCTAGTGAAGGGTTCTTGAAATAATTTGCAAGAAAAAAACTATAAAAATGGACTTGGAGCATAAATTGTCAAAAAGTGAACAAGAGTTTTCCCAGATATGACACATGATACAGAACATAACTTTTATTGCTCTGAAGTTTCATATCAAACACAACAAAAAATAATAATTGAATCTTCAAGTGTTTTGAAAAAAGCCTAAAATTGTAAATTGTGAAAGTAAATTGCCACCAGCAATCTGAAAAAAATTCTTTTCAGAGAATCTTGCTCCCTAACTTAGTTTACATTACTGAACCTGAACTTCATGTCAAGTTTCAGAAAATTACAACGAGCGGTTATCCCGGAAAAAGCATGATGAACAGATGGACAGGCCTGATTTTACAGAACTCTTCCACTAAAACAGGAGTCAAAAAAGTAATAACAAAATTAATGTATCAGTATTTGGAAGGGTCCTCTGATATAGCTGTCATATTCCGAACTCTAAAAAATGTATGGACAGAGTGCATAGAGTTACATAGAACCGTACCCATCATTGTACAGGTAGCGAAAGATCAATCCACTGTGACAGGTCACATGTCTGCTGCCTCACATATTCATGATACCTGTTTGTTTCTTGTAAAACTTCGGATGGTTAATCATGTAACACACCTAAAGTCCAAAAAGAATGATAGCAAGGTAGCACAAAAAGGGAACCAACGAAAAAGAGTTGAAAGCAGTTTCACATAGTGCGGACAAGGCCAACAATGGCCAGTTCCACACCTTTTCTTTATACAGTCTACGCCTCCACTTCTTGAAATCCGCTGAGATAGCATCGAAACGCTTTTTCCAGTAGCGTCCATCAAGAATAACTGCTTGCGATGTGCTGTGTTGAGACTCATCCGAGAAAGGAGCAGCAAATTGCAAGAATCTAGCTTTTGTGTTCAGGCGATCTAAGTAATAATGGAATAGTTAAATCAAGTGTCATCAAAATCAGAAAGAGCATAAGCATTACAATGAAAAATATGTTTTAGAAAAAAAGAACACAGCGGTAACTCTATGGCAAAAAAAAATCTATTTCCAGGTGACATTCACCAAGTGGAAACCCTGATAACGTGCTTACTTTACATGATATTTCCATTGTTTTGTGTCAACAGATAGTTAGACGTAGTAGTCTGCCTGCTAGAACTGGAAGTCTGACATAGCTGAGCTGCATCTGCTACCAAAATATTTCTCCACATACGGAATTCTAGCATGCACATTGCACTTTCGAAAAGTTAACTCAATCTTATGTACAATTAATTTGAATCCTGACCAGATCCTTATAAAATCAGACGGCCAAAGTAGACAGCCAAGATAATTGAGCATTCGCTTCCTACTCATTGCTTAACTATCAATCAGCATTTTACTGGATACCAATCTGCCATAGCCTGTAGGGATTTGAACCCTAAGCCTTGTGAGCACAAGGTGACTGTACTACCAATCAACTATTCCACAGCTTATTTAATGAATAAGAAATTTTTTATTCGCGCCACGCAGCGAATCTTTGAAATGGGCTCTATTGCTATGAAGACACTTTGTGTAGGGTTTTCTTCATTTCATGTTCATAAAACAATAGCTTTCTGGCAACTTTACACTGATCACCAGGCATCCTTACCCCAAGAAACTTTTTGAAGGTATGAGCATGAGGTTGTTGTGAACCATTCTCAGAGTTTAATGCTAGGGCGGAAGTTCCTGCTCGTTACGACCAATTTACATGTTTTCATTTTGGTCTGGTTAGATTGTTCGTTTTTAGAAAGTTTTAGATATTCTTGAATAAGTAATGAGCACGCTGACTGGTGGACTACACGTCAACCAGAACAAACCATAACTTATCTGCCGCACATTATCGCATAATCGCCGCACATTATCGCGTAATTGCCGACATGATTGGAGTCGTCAGTGGGAGATAATCGGTGTCACTGTTTACGAGAACATTGTCGGCATTACTACAAGGATTAATTAGTATAGAAAGTAAAGTAGTAAAACAAGGGAAACGATTCGGTATTTCTCCATCATTGTACAGACAATAAGTCCATGGCGATGATTAAACACATTGACACGAGAGGACAGTTCATGCAGAATACTGATGTTTTACTGCAACAGATCCATTGTTTAGCAGTGAAGAACTATGTTTTGCTGGTCCAGGTTAGTCTTTTTTCTGTCTTTTGAGTAGCAAAACCAAGACATTTACTAACAATATAAATTTTCTGTAACATTTATCTGATGACAAGCTGAGAGTATTTTCAGGCTTAATTCTTACCTATGTTAAGAACATTGAAAGTCAGTCCTAAAAGATACGATCTTATAAAAAAGTAACTCATAACTTAGTAACTCATAAAAATCAGTCAAATCAGGTTCCATTCTCACGATCAATTAAATCACTTTGCGTCAGTTCAAATTCAACTGAAAATAAATACCTACGGAAATTCCTTTGGCAGAGTTTCATGCAACCTAAAGATTGTCTACCCACCAGTGACTGCAGCAAATCAAACACAAACAAGCATCTGACCAGGGACTTGTTCTGCACATGTGTCCATAATTCGCAACCCCCATTTACAAATGGGGGTAGCCACTTCTGAAAAATGATGTGAATGGGGGGTAGAAGCATTTGACCATTTGAATCATAGTGTCCTCCATGGTGTCAACCCCCCCCCCCCAGAAAATCAGTCACCACCCCTTTCCTGGCACCCTCCCCCTTTGCAAACTATGGTGTCCCAGGGATAGAGATGTAATTTCTTTTTGGAAAGTGGTAAATTTGAAGCAGTACTTGCTAAGGATCAAAAGTGTGTATCGAAAATGAAAATTTTTTTGGAAGGACAACAGAGTGTTGTCAGATATTTCTGCAGAATCATTGCATGCCATTGGATGTGAAAGTAAGAATTTTTTACCACACATTCGTCATGCTGGATCCTACTACTGGAGAGGAAAGCATACTTGCAATTAGCCCTGGGGGTTAGTTTGAAGTAATCAATATTCAATGAGAACCACAGACAATTTCAAACTCAAATGAGTTATCTTTGGTTCTCCTCAAATAATTTTCATGTCGGGTGTCAATCATGACAGGAGTATTGGTTACAAATGAAGGCTTCCAAAAATACATTGCTGCTACACTTTTTCTTTATAAGAACAATTTTAGGAGAACATGTCTCAAATGTGCCAAAAAATTAAGAACAATTTACGAACAAACCCAGGTTGAACTTCAATCCCAAAATTAAGAACAGCAACACTATTTTAAGGCAAAGATTATCAAGGTTTGTTATAAAGCTGTGTTACTTGATGAGGATGGATTCAAATATCAATAACTTTTTGTTTTGTCACTTTAAGCCAGTATTGTCTTGCAAAATAAGAACGAATTAAGAACACTTGAAGCTCAAAATTGGAAAAGAACTAAGAACAACGAACCTCAGCTCAAATCTTCTGGTTCTTATAAAAAAAGAGTACAAGCCATGTTTTAACTTAGTTCTTAAAAAAACTCATGCACTAAACTCCTGATGAATATCCTTGATAGGCTTTACGCTGAATACGCTGACAAGAAATCAAACTTACGCTCTGATATGAAATGCTGTGAAAACACCATTAATCAATAGACACTTCCTGAGATGCGCGATGTCTCTCATCATATCAAAACCATAGTGTGCAGAGGGGTCCTATCCCCCCTTAATAAATCATCCCCCCTTTTTGAAAATTTTCCTATCCCCCCCTTTTCAGGGCGTTTGCCGGCTCCATGAAAAGTTCACATTTTCCATTGTTTGCAGAGGGGTCTCATTATGTTTTGAGAGAGACGAAACAGCAATAAAGAGATTTCAGAATCATGTCACTGAAAGAACCAACAACTATTTTAGATCTGACTATAATAGTTTAAAGATGAACATATGTTTGTATTCCCCCTTTTTACGGCATTTCCCCCCTTTTGGGCATCCCCCCCTTTTTACAAAAAATTTCCTATCCCCCCCTTTTGGACATTTTTTCAAAACTCCATCCCCCCTTAAGAAAGGGGGGGGGGGTTCGCACTATGAAAACTAGCCTCGGTTTCGAGTACTGCAAAATTGGTCATGATCTTAAAAACTGGTCTTTTGGTCAGTTTTGCACTACTTTTATGTCTAAAATTTGTGATGATTCCATTCAGTGAATACCTATTATCATTAGCCCATCACATGAAATCGAGCCAATGTTGAAAAGTTGTGCATGCTGGAATATCTTGGGAAGTGCCTATTGACGTGAAAGGAAAAACATTGTATTTCCTCTTCATGCACAATTGAATCCCAAATTAAATTGCAGATTTGTTCATATGTTTTGCTCAAACCATACAGAATTCCATGAATAGCTAACAATTAAACATAATATTTTGAACACATATTTTTTGAACACATTTTAAATGCAAGACACTAACTGACAACACGGGGAATTCTTCATTTCATAAACAAGTACAGTAGAGTCTTTCAATGCAGATAATACACCCTTTCAAGGACATCAAGTCTGGATCTGCTGCAACTACTTCCAACAATTGAAATCTCACACATCCACTGACAAGTTGCACAAACACACTGATAAGATGTGGAGAAATAATAATCGCTGCTTTACACATACAGAGAGGTAGCTTGATAGCTATATGCCATTTTTGGTGCCCTTTGATTGCCACTTTACGAGTCTATTAGGGTGCATCAAAGATAACTTACACTCTGTAAATGTTTTTTTGTCTATCAGAACAAAGTTTATAAGAACGTAATGCTTCAAAACACCAAAATCCTAATTAGAAGTAGAGAACATCAAGGTGAAAGTCTTGCTCTTAAGATAAGGTTCTTATAAAAAAAGAACGTGTAACCATCTGTTTACATACAATTTTTACGAACGGAAAAAGGTGTATTGGTTCAGTTTCAACTATAGTTACCAGGTTCTTGAAAAAAGTCTTTTCCTGGTCTGGCCTTTCCACAGAAAAAACAAGTTATTCTGAAGAAACAGCTTTATTCACTATATACCTGTCAAAGATCCACCAGGATTTTATGACATATCTACTAACAAATTTGATGAACTTCTGTTCTGTAGGGGACAAGATAAATAGTAATTGCATAACTGAGTTAGGTTTGCATTTGAAAGAGGAAACATAACATACTGTAATTATTGGAATGAACATAGCATAAGCAGTCTAAGTCTAAGACCAATTTTCAAAAATAAAGGTCAATATATTTTCGAAGTCTTCTTCCTAGTGAGCATTATAAAAAATGCCTTCCAAACTAATTTTCATTCTTTTCCAGCAAATGTACAAGTACCGATGTGTTGTCTTAGGTGTGCATGCTGGTCTTTGATTGTCTCAATGTAGAATGACATAAGTCAAGTTAAAGGAGAACTAATGCCAAGAAATAATTTTAGCTCAAATGCTAGAGTCATGCATGAAGATTCCCTTCATAGCAGTTTTGTTTTCCTATAGCATTTTGTTTACCCTGTTCT
>JAOBRC010402678.1:0-12380 GCA_027575255.1 Scolionema suvaense
TTTTACAAGCAAAAGTGGTAAAAAGTGCATTTTTGATTTTGGCTGAAAAAAGCCTTTTGTCCAAAATATTTTGTCCACGATTGTAGCAGGACGTGTTGGAAACGCGCATGGCTATTTTCGCGCAAATTATTATTTTTTCATTGTAGTGTCTGCTAAGTTAAATATCATGCGTTTGAGTTAATCGCCGTGCATGGTCGATGTCCCCTTTGCTCTCTCGCGTCTTTGCTTCAAGAATCTCTATGGCAAACCTGCATTGCTTCCTAGCTCTGCGACGCTGAAAATGAGCAAAGAGGACAAATTGATATATTTCTGTTCTTCTCTCCACTGCCGGCGCAGGTATCCGGAAGGCATCCTGAAGCTATTTTTTGCTATAACAGCCACCAGCGGCATACTCTGCTTTCCCTAAAGGCTACTGGAAGACTGTAGCAAGATTTAAGAGAGATTCGCTATATACAATATCTCTGTGACTTCGAGAAATCTGACTGATGCAATAGCATCAATTGCGTCAGTCTGTATCCGCCCCTATTATCACCACTCCAGGAATAGAGTTCCTTGGAGCAGAGTTCCTTGCTTATTCCTAATTCCGTAGTTACACAGCGCCAAGTGCAAGGGTTTATCCGATCTTCAAGGAAATACCCATATAAGAAAGCCCGCTCGTAACGTCGATCGGTGCTCAACCTATGTTTTAGGTGAAAGGGACGTTGTGGAAATCCCATGAACATAGCAATACAGGAAGACGAACAGAAAAGAGCAAAAACAATAGAACCACAGAAGGGTATCTCAAGTACACAGAAGAACTAAAGTACAGCAACGTTAGCCAAATATTGCGCCAACACCCAATACATGAGATAGCTAGCTAGCTAGCTATAGCTACAGCAAACGGAGCAATGATGAAGTGAACGCAATGATTGGAAAGCAACGCAAAACCAAAGGCAGAAAGAAATGGAAATGGCAAAGGATACTAATGAAAGCAAAAAGAATAGTAAACCAATAACCACCGAAGCACTGCCAAAGAAGGAGAATAGCTGGACAGCTGTTGAATGAAAAAGAGAATCAACCTAGTCAAAGAACACTTTAGCCAGCTAGCTAGCTAAGACAAGAAAAGGTCACAACACAGAGTAAACAGCATTTTAGAGCGGGTTAGCTAAGCACCCAAGGAGGTGTCAACTCAGCCAGGAAGTTAAGGAAAACTCCACCAAAAAATCAAGTTACGGTACTAGCTAACTTTATCTGCTAGCTGCAGATGAGTTCTCATCAATGATACCAATGTTCTCTTTAATTTTTACTTCTACTTCAAAAACAATTGGAATGAAGTTTCTGATCGTTAAGGCTTTTCTGCCCTCAGCCGCCATGATTTCTTCCCTTTTGGTTTTGCAGTTCAAATGCTTGGCCGAAATCAATACAATATAGCTATAGCTACACATTTTGATTGGGAAAGAGTGTGATAGGGGCAGGTTCCTTGAACAGGCTCGATCCTGAGTGTTCCTGTCCCTGCCTCAAATAGTACATCCTGTTCAATATTAGTAAGTTATTTGATTTCTATAAATTTGTATTTGTCTTATATACGTTAATTATTGACAGATTAAAGTTTAGTATGATGTTAGGTTATATATTGTGTTTTTGGATTTGCATTTTGTTGGCAAAAGATATGACTTTAACTTTGACATTGTTCTCTTCTAGCTCAGCAATTCAATGATGTCTGTAAACCAAAAAACGATTCGAATCAATTCGAATTTTCCGCTCACTGCTGCAAACACTTCACTTGAACAAAGATAATTGACGTACGTGCAGCAGCCACTATTATGTATATATATTTGAATGATGGTGGGAAATTCAAATCACTTTCATGCTGCTCACATTGCATACTGTCTGAGCTCTTTCGAGCAGAGGCATTTCCTTTCAGCTGAGCCAACTGTCTAGGCTCTTTCTGGCACTTTCTCTACGGCAGAGTTTTAGTACGTTCACATGTTTTTCTCGCTTCACCATGTCATACAGCTAATTTGATATAACTTGATTCAACAGGGGTAGCTCTGCCAATAGAGCCTTTGTCAATTTTTTGGTAGACTTTTTCTCTAAGAAAAGCATAGCTAGCTACAAAGGAAGAAAGTGCAAAACAGAACGCCGTAAATGACCATGAAGGAAACAGGATGGAAGACCCTGAGAGCAGATCAACTGCAACGATATACAGCTAGCTAGCTATACTTCAAAAACCTCTGCAAACTCCAAAAGCACAAACATTGTCTTACTTTTCTTCATCTGACCTTTTGTTGTGGGCTGGCTTGGGCCATCGCAGTTATTGAGGGTTATCATTTTCTGGCACATGTTCTTTGTGTAGCTAATTTCCCGGTTAAGGTTTCTGCTTTCCGATTGTGGCTGAGTTGACTCCTCCTTGGGTGCTTAGCTACCCGCTCTAAAATGCTGTTTACTCTGTCTTGTGAGTAAGTAGTCAAAAAACCTGAAAAAGAAAAAAGCTAAAGACACCGATGGATGGGCAAATAAGGTGGTCATATACATGGAGGGGATAAAATGATAAAAAGCCTGACTTTAATATTTAATATCGTTTAAGACCAACAAGTAATCCCGAATGAATGATGACTCGAAGATCAAAGTCGTGAACCAGAAAGGAACCCACAGCTTCAAATGACGAAAGAGAGGATTATTCATAACTAACAATGCTAGTAAAATTCATGAAATATATATGTAGCTGTTAAAAGTTGGGAACAGAGAAGCAATGGAAAAAGGGATGTCCACGTACCAGCAGTGTGGAGGGAGGAAGAATACCATCGATCACATCTTCGCGGGTTCTTATATCATAGAAAGAAAGAAACATCTACAAAAACCAACCTTCCTCTTATTTTCAGACGCAGAGAAAAGCTTCGATAAATTATGGGCAGAAGACTGCATCTCTGAAATGTCCAAAGCTGGAACAAAACGCACTCATAATCCTGCTGATCGTGCTGATGAATGAAACTGCTGAAGCCTGCATAGAAACCCCAGTAGGTCAAACTAGAAATATTACTATAAAAATACAGTCAGACAAGAAACAGTAATGATTTATGCATTGCAACTACCGACAGCATTGCCACCTACTTCCTGCGGTAAGATCACTGTACGTAAAAGACTTGCAAACAAAGGCAATACCTGCTATGCCAATGCAATCTTGTAAGCTCTTAGTGTGGCAGGTTCTTTAAGCTATCATCTCGCGTCGGAGACCATATTGCTGTCACCTGTAGCAAAAGCTGTCAAACTGATTGTGTCCTTATTATCATCTGCATCGCATACAATCCATCCTGCCAACTTTTTGATAGCAATTGCAAGATGTATATCCACCCATCGGAATGTTGAGTTTGACTTTAAGTTAACACTCAACAAGATGCTGTGGAAGTTTTACAGTACGCCTTGGATGAACTGAAAGGTACATCTGCCCGAATCCAAGATAGGTTTTCCTGCTCTGTTCGGGTGCGGATCTCTTGCGATACGTGTTGCATGTATTCCATATCTGAGGAAACTTGTGACATCATTTTGCTTCCTGTCCAGAGGAGCATCGGTTCCTCTCTCAATCTGTGCTTGCGACCCGAAACTCTTTCAGGTCAGACTCGTGGTTTTGCCCCTTGTGCAAGACCTTACACACCAGTACTAAAGAGACGCACATCATTAACGTGGGAAAAATACTCATCCTTCAATTGAAGCGGTATAAAGCTCATAGCGGTACTATTGTAAGGGATAGAAATTCAGTTTCATGTCTGGCCGCCGGTAGGCCTACCTTACGTCGTCCTGTATCTGTTGATGAGGGAGTCTCCTTCGCTCAACCCTTCCATCTTGTGGCCGCAATTAATCACTATGGCTCTGTTCAGGCTGGTGGCCACTAGGCGTACGTAAACTGCCTAAAGGCTGTCTGCCTAAAGGCTTTCACTGTTGGCTCATGTGTAATGACGCTGCAGTCACTGAAGCTAGTCTGTCGCACCTGGAGAATGTGACTTCGTATATATTTGTTTACGTTTGCACAAACTCAAACCGTGATCTGGGGAGATTGTCTATTGCGTAGACCTACGTTCCATGTAGATGAATGTGCGTGTAAATATTTGAATTTATGATATTGCAAATATTTTCTATAGAATTCTTTATTTATTTATTCATTGCTTTATTTTGGCCAGTATTCTTTTTCCTTTTTCCTTTTTTTTTGTTTGTGTAAATTTTGTGTGGAATTTTTGGTAAAATTTATAACTGTTGTTTTCGTGGTCTTTCGGTATATTTGTCGGGCGTGGATTCAGTGTCCTGCTCCGAGTTAGCATACCATCCGGGTTGAGCTGAGTGTTGGGCCCGTAAAACATGTTTAAAGCCTCAGCCGGTCTCTCAAGTGCCAGCACTCAGGTGGTAGTCTTCCTGTTACTAATCCCAGAGTTTAGTCTGTTCCGCACTTCTCTTTATGTCCAATTGCCATGTAAATGCATAGTTGTTCCCTGAACCAATCATTAAGGCATTCCTCTCTGCGTAGTATTCTTATTTTCTGTTGGTTTTTCGGATCTCTTCCTGTCATCAACAGATTACCTTAACCCTGTAAGAGGGGGAGAGTGCTGCCACTCTTTGGCGAATGTGGCGCTTCCTTATAAACCCTTTTACTTCAGGTTATGTTGCTCACGATACAAGTAGTATATTTTGCTCATTTCACATCCGTTACACAATATGGGCCTGATTATGCAATCCAGTCGCTGGTATACGTTGATGACATATATAAAATGCGTTGGAAGCAGAGAAACAGTAAATGCAACTGACAACTGGCGGTACATGGAAGCAACAAAGAAATTCACTTTCAGCGTAGATGCAAACAAGACTACCTGTATCTGTGTAGGGGGACGGAAGAGAGAACCGCCACTGATTGTGAACTTGGGAAAAGGAAGTATTATGCATACAGCAGGCAGAAACGTAGCTACCAGTATGTAGGAGTATGGATACACGGAAATCGAAAGCCGACAAACATATTAAATGGATGAGTGGGAAAATACTGGGAATGTCAGCACCGATCATATCCATAGGATCCTCGGCTAAGATTAGGAGAGAATGACAATCCAGACATGATAAAAGATGATAGAATCAGTCGCTGTTCCTTATCTTTACTCTAGCTATGGCCTGGAAGCTTGGCTACATTTCACAAACAGAGAGGAAGCAGAACATGAAAGAGTACAAGCAGACCTTCCACAAATGTGCCCACTGTAAGCCTAAGCAAATAAACTTTCTATCGCGGCATATTATATGAAACTGGAATATGGACACTTAAAAGTAAAGTAGCATACAATAAGCTAATGCTCTATCAATGCCTCATAAACTCGAAAGAAGATCGACTGGCCAAGCAAATATTGCAAGAGCAAATGAAAACGAGCAGAGAAGGAACATGGGCGAAGTCAGTTGAACAAATGGACCAAGATTATGTCATAAACACATCCATAGAGTACTGCAAAGCAACTGTAAAATCAACATGGAAAAAAGAAGTTAAAGAAAAAGTCCAAAAACTAAAAGAAATGAGCACGATGAGAACCATCGTATAAGAATAATATGGCTACAAGGACTACCTAAACAACCGAAAACCAGAAGAAATGCAACAAGTTTAAACATATGAGACTCTATCTAGCAGAGGTACAAAAACATTTCAACAAGAATAGAGAAACCACAGACTTGGTAAAGATGCCCATACTGTATGCAAAAAGACACCACAGAACACCTCTCTCAATTTGACACATTGTAGTACATTCGCAATAAAGGGAAAGTCAATGTGGAAGATATGAACAATGGTGACTCATTAAAACTTCTAGATGCTGCCAGATTTATAGAACAAGCAAGAACCCTTCAAGCAAGAAATATAGACAAACACAAAGCAAACCAATAAACATAGCAAGAAGACAAAACATGAAAATATTGCTTGTGCCTAATGCCTATCTATTGATTGGTTTCTAAGTGCCTGGTGAAAATGATCAGAGCGGCAAAGAAAAGAAGAAAGAGAAGAAATTTTTGTGGAAAAAATTTTTCGAGAATTGATCTCTCGAAAAGTGTGTTTTTCGGCGAAGAAGTTTTCGGGAAGCAAGTGTTTTATATGAGTTTTGCGGAAGAAATTTTTGCGAACGGAATCAAAGAAACAATAGTTAATTATCTGTTTTTCAAAGCCCAGGTGTACTTTCCCTGTCTAATCATTGTGAAACCATCAAAAGAAGTACAAAAATGTAATAATTGTCCAGAATTTGACCAAAAAAGAAAAATTGAATTTCGTGAAAGACTTTTTTGCGAATTTCCTCTGGGGTTAAATGCGCGGAAGAAATTTTTGCGAATCAAATGTGTTACATGACTTATGCGGTAGAAATTTCACGAATTGGGCCCAAATTCGCGAAAATATCTTCTTGCGAAAATTTTTTCCGAGTAAATTTCTTCTGTTAAGGTATCTTAGATTCCCAAGTTTCATCGTGCATTGCTACTTCTTTACACAAGATGCTGTGTTTGTCCATTTCCTCATCGTGGTCAAATTCGAAAGTCTCTTTATATCCCTGTCTTTATCACCTATCTAATGCCAACCTAGGATCAGATCCTCTTTCTATGCGTAGGGGTCTGCTGGCCTCCTTTCCTCTACATGGCCAAGAGGGAGCAGCTCCAGTATATATGTTTAGAGGAGTGGCAGGATCTACTCTCGGGTTATCCAATGCATGTGAGTTACACTTACTGGGAACCAGATGTTGTGAGCTGCATAGACGGGTCTGCTGCCCTGATTTCTGTGTTCTGTTCTGCTCTGTCCGGTCCCTCTGTAGCACAGCGAATGTGGAGCATCTGTTATCAGGTAAGATGAGCACAGAAGGTTTTTTTTTTCAGATTTCTGGTAAAGTTTAATAGCACACATATTAAGTCAGATACCTTCCTCCAAACTTTCCCTGTTTGTGGAAGATAATGTTGAAGGCAAATTTGATTTGAGGTTTCAACCTGATGTCTCTATGCTGTTCCACAAGAATCCACAAGAATCCACAATCTTCTACTGAACTTTGACGCAACTACTCGTCTCACATTCCACTTCTGAAACTATTTTGAGACACTCCTTACCTAGGAATGCATCTTTTAGAATGACTATGCAACTTCATTGGCTTACTTGGAACCAGATGTTGGGTGCCACATAGAGGGGCCTACTGCCTTGACCTCTGAGCACTTTGAATAGGCAGCAGGCCCAGCATGGAGGTGGAGCATCTCTTATCAGGTAAATATTGGCATGCACAAATCCTAGGCAGATGATAACGGAGGTATGACAAAAATAGAACGCTTGATGACCACTCAACCTGGGAAACCTGGAAGATCTGGAAGATTGCCTGTTTTGAAAATTTTAGCTGCAAAATGTCCCTTATTTTGAGAGCTGAACCTGGGAAACGTCTATATATAGTATATTTTGCCTTAGCTCTCGAAACAGTCGTTTACATGATGCCTTTTTTGCTACTAGTTAGTATGACAAGTCCAGCGTTGAGTGATTTGAATAGTATTGTAGAAGAGGTACAAACTGGAATTAGGTTGCAGGGACCATATGTTGGTAAACACAATTTGTACATAGTAAACTTGAAAAAAAAATCAGATCAATCTGCGACAGTCAAAAACTTAACAATATAAGTAGCCTGCAAGCTGCATTTTCATTTGCACTATTTAGCTCTGAGAGACTTGTTTCTGATTTTCAGCGCGTAGATGTTTAGTGGCCAAGCGAGAACATAATTGGCTACCTTGGGTGTTTTTGCTTGTGTTGCAGAAGAACCTTGTAGATTCACTCCTGTAATTCTTGAAGAATCAAACATACACTCCTTAAGTAAGCTTTCAACCGATGCTTCTGTATGACGTTCTGTTTTTGAAGATAATGTAGTTATGCTTTGTTTGCTACCTTATGGGAAGAAATTTTCGCGGGAATTAATTTTCGCGGTCAAATTTTTCAGACATTTTGCGAGAACAAATTTTCGCAGCTGAACACTTCTCATAAATGTTTGGAAGGTTATTTCCCCATCAAAAGAGCATTTTAGCACGCTGCACGTGTCACTGTAATAGGTAGTCAATCTTAGTACAAAGGTAATTGATAAAGATTGCACTATTTAAAAGATTTTTGGAATTTTACTGTTTTTTTGTGGAATTTTTTTTCGTGTGTTCAGTAGTGGATAAATTTCGTGGGAATTAATTTTCGTGATTGAGCATTTTTGGAGGTAAGAAAAGGAGTTTAATTTCACGGATTTGCATAAAAACCTGCAAAACCTTAAGTTAGTTACTGGAAATCAAACCGATGCAGATGAGGATACCATCAATGGGATTTAAAACTGTCATTCTTTTTCTTGGCAGGTCTGTTGCTTGTCTGATGACTAAATGGATGATTTTCATTTTTAACCTGTTGTCTTCTTTATTATGTTGGACAGTAACCAGGTCTTTGTTTTAGCTCTGAAATATGCTGGGACGACTTTCCTCTGTGTTGAATCTGGGAAAGGTATGAAAATCTACTCTTATATGCATGTCAGTACCTGTTTCCTGCAATATGTTATGCTTTTAATCAATGAGCCTTGCTACTCTTTAGTTGCTTAGGAATCACTGAATTTTACCTAGGAGGATGAAATAAGAATCTGAGAATAACCCAAGTTTTGATTTCTATAAGTATGCTTTGAATGTTTGTGTAGAAAGCCGGTATATTTTTGATGTACTGTAAAACCACAAAAATATTTGAACGGTGAGTGCATCAGCTTTTTTGTTGCATGATTTAGTTAGCATTTTCTTGTATTACTTTGTAGACTATGCATAGATTCAATATATGAACCCTGACCTTGCAGTTAGTTTTAAGTATGTCAATAGGGGAAAGCACCCACCCTATTCTGGTCAAACTTTGATGAGAGCCAGACCTTGTTTATCTGAAATACATTGCAATACTAATTATGTTGTTTGTAGATTGTCAAAGGTGTTCATGGTATATATAAGCCACAACAGTTATTATGTAATGTACTGCTAAATTGAAAACATATCGATTCCCCTAAATTTTGAAGACAATAAAGTGAAGGATGTTATAAAGTTCAATTTAATGTTGTGCTGATAATCACAGTTACAGGCTCAGTTTATCGATGCTCATCATATCTGATTTTCGATATTTCTATTTGCTTAGGAATTAAAGGGACATTCCCCAGACATCTGAAAATAAATGTTATCAGTATGAGCAAAATTAGATCTACTGAACTAAAAGCAACCACAACATGGGCTGCATTCATATGTAACTCAATCTTCACATAGTATTCATGCTTTCTATCAAATACACGACTTTACGGTTTCAGCTGCGGACTGCAAGAGACCACCTGTTGCTATAGAAAGGCGCGAATTTCGAGCAAACGCAGCTGGCGCTCGCGGCTGTTTACTTAGTTTTGACCAGTGAGACAGCATTCGCTCGTAATCTGTTGATCATTTTGTTGTTATTACTGACTCCATTTGAGGAATAAAAGGCACTGGCGGAACAGCAATAACTAGCACCTAATTTACAGGTTCACTTTTTGTCTAAAATTTTTAATTCTCACTTGAAATGGAAGGCAAGAGAGCTGCAAAAGCTCTGAAAGGAGATGATATTTTCCGCCACGTTCTCACTGCTGTAGAAGATGGCATCTGTATACGCTGAAACAAGGAGGTTTAAACACCCAGAGCATCAAGTGCTGACTCGATACCTCTGGGAAAAGATCCTCATGTGAGATAAAGTATGAGCAGAGCAAAAAGAAAATCAGCTTGGTATCAAGGCTAAGGTTCAAATAACAACCTTGGTCAACAGTAAAAATTCCTCTTCGTTTGCGTTGTGCTGGGCTCAAATAAAAAATCTTGGAATCTTCCAAAAGATATTTCCATAGTAGCTAATTTTTTTCATTCGTTATGTAGTGTATATTCTGCAAATGTGTCGTTTCTTGCACGAGCACCTGCCACATTTTTTCTACAAAAACAAAGTTTATGAGAGCGTAAGGCTTCAAACACCAAAGTCCTAATTAAAAAGACACAAGACGAAGGCGTGCCCTCAAGGTGATCGTTCTTGTAATGATAAAAACGTGTATGGTTGATTTTATAGACATGTATTATACCCCTTAAGCACGACAGAAACTGACGAGTGACTGGGCTAGGTACCTGATAAAAGTCTTGCAGAAATAAACAAAGTGCACCATCCTTAACTAACTTGAAGGGAGAATCTTTCACGGTCCAACGGGTGACGTGATATTAGATTTTTAACTACTTTTGCGAAGTTCTTCTACACTGTTTAAAAAGCGGGGAAAAGCTACATACAAGGCGCATAAGGCAAAATCACGCAAAAAGGAGTTATTTTCTTCTTTGCATCAGTGAGTCTGTAAAAGTTCATGTTTTCCTGTGTCTGAAGTTTTTCTTTGCACAACTTTCCCCCACATATTAGAACCAGACCATGCTAAAACTCAGAAAAACCTTTGCAATAAGCGATGATAAGATTGCTCTATTTTGGCTGAAAACAAGTTTCAAATAGCATTTCTCAGGGAATGTTTTGCAGCCCGTGTTTTGCTTCTTATTTTCTTCTAACATTTTCTGGGAGGAGCAGAGGGGGGTTGGTTTGAGAAGAAAGATAGCATTCTATTTATATCAAGTATTTTCTTCAATTGCACTGATACACTTTGTTTTTTATAAGAAACCGCACCCATGGTAGTAGTAAAAGTTTGTTAAAATTTGTGAGATTTTATAGTGCGAAAAGTTTCTTGTCCGGTTTCTTAAATATAAAAAAATTCTGAAGAACATAATCAACAAAGAAAGTTCGAAGAACTATGTTTTAAGCCCTGCCACTACCTTTAAACCATGTACCCAAGTCATAATATGACTGTGTATAAAAACCACTGCTGTAGTAGTGATTCCTATGTGATTAGTACATTCAGATTTCTAGGATGTACCAATATGTTTGTTTTTGTTGGGAAACAAACAACATTTCTTGTTTGCAAAATTCACGAGTTTTTTATTTTTGTTCTGGCTTTTCTTTTTAGTAGTCAAAGTTTCTTAAATTTTGGGAGGCTTTCTTAGTTAGTTTCTTATAAACGGGTTGATTCTGGGAAAATTTGTTTCTGGAAAGTGGGAAGACAATTTACTGGAACTACATATAGATCAAAAAGATAAAGATCAGCATCAGAAGTTTTCTAATCATACTCATTTTTGAAAAAACTTCTTGAGATAATCTTTATTTTGAGACTTAGTGCCCAAACTATGATGAATAAAGAACGCGCAAAACACTAAAGTGTAATGAAAGACACAACATCGGGTGTTACCAATGGATATGGGAGTACAATACCCCAGAGAGTAACAGGGAAGGCCTGCCATTCTCCCCCTATTGACTGGGAACAACTCCGTCCATCATAACAACATGGGACCTCATCACTCCTGCAAAATGACGCAAGCTAAGGATGACTTTGAGGAGTAGCAGGGGTATAGTGTGGAGAAATCTCGGAAACCTAATATTTACTAGTGTTAAAGATTAGATGTGCAAATATGATATTGCAGGAGAAGTGATGTACATGACTCTTATGTAACAAAGCATATTTTAGTAGATATGCTTGGATAGCAGTGGCTAAGTGCAGCTAATGTTATTTCTTCTTTAAGAATCCACTTGTTTTGAAAATAATTGAAATTTCTATATTCATGTTCGCAGTATTGAAGTGACACACCCCTGGTTTCGCCCACTGATGAATAGTCACATTGACAAGTATGAATAGACCAATAGCATATAAGCTCCCCAATAAGATATGCTTTATTCGGAGAAACTTTCGAATTGCGGCCTATTCGCGAAAGTTTGTCTCGCGAAAATGTTTAGAAACGTCCAAACGCAAAAGTTTATCTTGCGAATTTTTTTAAAGCACGATTTCACGAATGTTTACTCAGATAATGCTCATTTTAGGTGGGGAGAAGGGAGATTTAGGAGCTTGCGAACTCGCAAAATGCTTTCTTGTCGTGAAAGTTTATCTCACGATTTTTTTTAGATTTACTGATTTGCGAAAGTTTATCAAAAAAAATTTCGCGAATTTTCGACCATGTGAAAGTTTCTCTCGCGAAAGTTTCTCCGAATAAAGTAACTCTGTGTCTCTCCTGTTACACCATGTCTTCCGGAACTCAAACCAAAGAGGTCGCAACATTAGCCAGTCAGAACGTCTGATTTCATTTTCTGAGTCACAGTGGAGGATTATCTAACTATAACACTGCCTAACTTGTGTATGGTGGCCGACAGCCGCCACCTTTATTTTCTGCTCAACAAGAAATATTTCTTTTAATTTTCAAACATATTTTATAAAAAAGTTTTTAAATGCAGTAAATTTCTTTAATTTTTAACACAGTTTAAGTTTTGTTTCATATGCACTTTTCAATTTAAATTC
>JAOBRC010402789.1:0-12378 GCA_027575255.1 Scolionema suvaense
TTATGGCGTTTTTTTGCTTCTTTTTTATATTGTTTATTTTCTTCTTTGTTTTGTGTGCTGCTTGTGATGTTTCTTCTCTTTGCTTATTCATTTTTAATTTTTGGTTTGTATATTTGTTTCTGAGCGTTTGTTTATATGGTTGTGTGAGAATGAGCAGAAGGGGTCTGGGTGCAATGGTATGCATGCATTGCATGTATGCATCTGCGTGGAGGCTGGTAGATCACTTGAAGATGTGTGTGTGTTTGGCCAGAAAAAAATCCTTGAAGCCACAGTCAGCTTCTCATATCCTGCCACTCAGATGGTCCTTCCTTGTCAGTCTAGCCACTGAGTTCTCGCAACATGCTTTCATCTGCTTGCAGTGCTAATTAAGGTTATACATCAGAGTTTGCGCTGCAGCTCCATGCTATTCGTTTGTCGTTCTTCTTGCTCGGATCTGCATATCAAACAACCTATTCTCAGTAGTATATCAAGACCTAACTCTACAGGAAAAAAGAGTGCAAATATCAGACACTGCCTTTCTCACAATCCTCTGAAAATTCCTGTTTTTTATGGTAAGAGCCTGATTTGTTGGAGAATACATGGCTCAAGTCAGCCTCCCCCTCTCCTTTCAAGTGCTGCTCTCAAATTCTTAAACAGGCTATGGTATACCACAAATAATGCTGAGTAAATGATTCGTTTACTTAATAGAAGTTGCCTCCTACAATCTTGGGACATTGCTTGGCACATATGGTTTATTTGAGCCAAAATAAAGTATGAGCTTTGAATCCTTCCCGTGCCAAGCCTACAAACTTTTTATCACCAGTTTTTCCTCTTTTTTGAAGGAGTTAACTTTATCGATACCTGCTCTAACTGAAACCATAGATTGTGATGCTCCCAGGTGTCCATCTAGGGATCTCAGCTTAGTTTGATCTCCTCCCCATGCCATCCCGTCTACAATTGGGATTGGCACAGAAAGGGTTTCCCTAAGGTAATTAATTTTTGCCGAATTAATTTTTACTGAACTATTTTTTGGCGAATTTAGGTACTTTTCGCTAAAATTAATTCCGCAAAACACGCCAAATCTGCCATTCGCAAAAATCAGCTCCGGAAAAGCAATTAAAATTGAGAAAAAGAAAGAGGAGACTAGAAGGCAGATAAATACAGGCACTGTTTAAGGCCTTGAATATTTACAAACACTTATCGGAACTACCACATTTGCAAAATCAATTCGGAAAAATCCATCCATGTATGTGATTTGCAAAAATTAGTTCTGCAAAATATTTCGAGTTTGTGCCTCTGGTCACTAAAAATAGTTCTGCAAAAGTTAATTACCTTAGGGTTGGACTTTTGATAAAAAAAGCGCTTGCTATTGACATTGCTTTGAGAATTCTTTGCAGGTGTTGAACCACTTTTTTCTAGTGTCTTGATGCAGTTTCCAGCCATTTGCACAAGTACACTGAATTCTATGCCTTTTGTTTTCTGAATTACTTCATTCGTGGGTTCTACCACAACTCCTTGCAGAATTCATAGTGGCAGCACGACATCGACGGTCAGTGGTGCTGTTTTCTGTTACTTTTGAGATGAAACTGCTACCATTTTCATTTATGAATGAAGTAAACAGTTTTTTTTTGCTGACAACTGGTGGCTAAGCATTTCTGATGAAGCAATGCAGGGTTTGTGATTGAAGTTTGCATCGGGCTCTAGTTGGAGAAATTTCTCACACGCACGCGCAACCATAAAAATACAGCTTTTGTTCGGCCCCATTTGAGCATACTTGCGTGTATGCAAATACATATATGACCATGATGGTAGCTCTTATGATGGGGAAGCTGACTCTGCAATACCTGACTTGAATAAACGTTCAAGATCTGCTTTTTTACCTAGGGTTATGAAAATTGAGTAGCTTCAGTAACGGTTATTATGTTACTCCCATTAACATTTTATAACAAAGCTGTTGCCTCCCAAGTCATATCACTCATGACATGGCGTGTTTTGCGTGAAATGAGAGAATCGTTCTTGTATGAAGTGAAACACTGGTATATTGGCTTGCTCGAAGGGAAGGCGCGGTGGATTAGACCTTAATGAACATTACAGATAAAGGCAAAGGATAATCTTTCAATGACATCTTCTGGTAGTGTTAACTTAGTATATTAAAATTCAAATTACTTCTATTTGGAATTACACTAACCTCAGTTTGTTTTGTCTTGACTCAAATTTTCATCTGACCTGGAGTCAGACATCGTCACTCCTGACAAAACAAACTGAGGTTAGTGTAATTCCAAATAGAAGTAATTTAAATGTCATAATTACTACCAAAAGGATATCTTAATCTTGGTGCTCATTTCTTGAATTTTGTTATCCTCCAAAAAGTCAGATCCCGATCAAACCTTCATAGTTTCAATTTCCAACAAAGCATGAATATTATGAAGATTAAGTTATAGAAGTATGAGACCTTTGCTGTGATTGCATTACGTTGGAGAGAACTTATTTTGCTCAACATATTAACATTTATTTTTAGATGCGTATCCGATACTTTCCCTTTAAGTGTTTTTTGATACGAGAAAATTTTGCCGGTATAATGTGTGTGTTCGCTTGCAACAGTAGTTCTATGAACCACAGTTCACAGTAGCATTCAAATCACTGCCGAGCAGGAGAAACACTTAGTTATTAGAACATGATATCTATTAGGCTAGTACTTCTGTTCTTAACCTAAGTGACACTCAAACAATACATCTAAAGTGATAGGTTTGCATAAGACGGCTAGATTATAGGATGCTGTTGTGGTTGCAGTAAGCAATATTCAAGTATATGTTGTTGGTGGAACATGAACCATTGAAACAACTGAGTTTTCAGCTAACTGATTGCAGTCAGCACTGATCTGATCCTCATGAAGTACACTCTCTCTTTTGGGGTGTTTATGCAGTGTTGCCCACAACTAAAATACTTTTTCCTGCTGAAGTTTTTGAATACATTGCGCTAAGAAAATTGATTTCTGTGAAGAATTTACCTCATGACCTAAAGTTTTTGTTGGACAAAAATTTGGATACTTTTTGCAGCTGGCCAAAACTTGGCCATCTTTTTAAAATGCTAAAGCGCAGTGTTGATTCCCACTATCTCCTTCATTTTGCAAAGTTTTGGTAACATTAAGAACAGAAATTAAGTTACTCACCATTGATGGGAATAATCATGCAGTATTGAAGTAACCTGTACGCGAACTCTATGTAGTTTTGCTGGTACATGTAAGTATAGGAAACAAAGTTGAATGGCTTTTACTGTCAATTGCCAGATATGAAGAGGCTGAAAAAAACTTTCCTGCCAGAGATGTGGCGTCAGAAAGAAGCTGGAGCAAGTTCTTAAGTAGACAGGTATCTGTAAACTCCAAGCTGCTGATGAGAACCCTATTAGTTCCTATTCCTGCTACCTGTGTTACCCAAGTTTCCCGAGTTACCTGAGGTTCTTTCCTGATATGCCTGCTATTTTTCAGTCACTTAATTGTTGGTTACTGACTGTGCATTATTGAAGTTTTTACCGCCATATTATTAGCTACTATATTCAGTTTTGATGATTTTTATCAAGTCACTATCAGACTCATAATTATCTGCACCAAATCCTCAAAGGCTTTGCTGTTTTGTATCAGTTACAGCCATAACACCACCTAAGTTGTGAAAGACATTGTAGCAAGCAGCACATATGTGTTCAAAGGAGAATCAAAATCTCCAAGGAGGTTACTTTGCTTTGCCTTCTTAGCAGGGCATGCAGTGGTTTAACCTCAGGGTAGCCTGCTAGCCCTAGGCCTCAAAGACATTTTTATTGCTTGCATGGGCTACAAAAATTAATAAGAAGTGGACCTGCATGTCATTGTTTTCCTGCGGATTGCAGCAAACAATATGTCAGTGCAATGAAAACCTACTCACTTGTAGCCCATTCGGCTACATCCATAAATCCCGAAGTTACCCCACTGGGATGCATGATTTGTTGGCTTGTGTGAACTGAAACCGCCAGTCAGGTGAACTAAGAAACCTTCTTAAATGCATGTTCAAAAGTAGCCTGTTATGGAGCAGGCATGTAAATTTGCCTCCGCAATTTTCGGCAGTGAGAAAACCATCTTGACCCCAGCACTTGAGACTCCAGATTTAATCTGAAATGCATTTTGCAGATGCTTAACGTTCACCAGCCCTACCAGTTGTTGTCAGCATTATGTTTTTATTCTTCCTATCATATCATGGCCAGTAGAACTCCAAATTATCACATTATTAAAAAAAACAAATTATCACACTATTAAACTAATAACCAGTAGTTTTTCACTGACAGCAAAAAGGAATCTAGAAGCTTTGCCTGTCATTCTCTTATGTGCTCCCGTTGGTATTGAGAACATCCAGTGCTACTTCATTTGTTGCATCTAAGTGTTTTATGCTATTTTCATTGTTAACTTTGTTGCAGCCAGACGCTTTTATCACAGTTATTTGGTGATACCATCCTGTCGAAAGGCAAGCTGAAGCTGCTGCTTTGCCATAAATTTCTTCTGATGACTCAATTTTCTCAAGTAAGTGTAACCTTGCTACAGTCGGATTTGGACTAATTGCTGTAATTTAATATAACTGGAAAAATATTAGTGTTGTGTACTGACATTTTTCGAAGTATGTTTTTTACAACGGTATATGGTGGTAGGAACTCAATCTTGAATTAAGTTAGAATATCAATGTGACTTAAATTGAATAATACAAGACAGCAGTTGTGCACTGATATATACTCTACTGTTACTGCATTTCCAGTTTTACATACTTTCTTTGGAAGGGTTTTTAGCAAAGTTGTATCTCCTTTCAGTGAGATCCCTTCAATTGCAAGTTAAAGGTAAAAAGTTAACATAAACTTCAGTTTCTCAGGCATCACCTAGGATTCACTAGGCGTTTGTCGAAGCACAGCAAATGAGTTTGAAACCGACACAACTATGGATGCTGGTGCTACAGCAGCAGGTCACAGACCTGCCTCCATTCGTGGAGAATTGCGCAAAAAACCCTTCCCTGGTGTTACTTCCTCTTATGTGGGTGACGATTACTCACTCAGGTTGCACCCAGCTTTAGGCCTCCCATTTGCAGGCACTGAGGTGCAGCGAACTGGTTTTTCATGGTCGGACCGTGCCTTATGTTGTTATCCTGTCTATGATTATGCCTTTATCCCACAAGAGCCAGCTGCAACCTCAGACTTAGTGGACCGTAGCATCCCCATTGTTTTCCAACAGGTCTGGTCTGCATGCACTGAAGCATGACCGAGACTGCTTGCTATGATCGGGTATGGCAGTGGTCCTTCTTCCTCCTCCAAGTGAGTTCACAAATTTTATCAGGAAACCCTCCTTTCGGCAGATCTGCAGTTGCTGCCCGTGCCCACTAACAGTTGCGACATTAGCCTTCTGGAGATGATGCTTTGATCCTCAAAAAAACTGACAAGACAGAGGCAAACTCATTCAGGAAGACCTCAGGTTCGTTGTGAATGATCATGTCCATCAGCTTCTCCAGTAGGAGTATTCGTTTCAGAGCTCCGGTATGTATGGCTAGCGGGATAATTGGCTTCCCCACACAACTTTGATGCTCTTCATCCAGGGATGACCAGCGTGGAGGTTTCTTCTTTTGATCCCCTCATGTGGCGTACTTTGATTCGACACCTATGGTGTTTCAAAAATGATAAAAGCTCAACCTTATAAAAATCTGTGATAGCTCTCTTTGAATAAATGCCTCTTTGCAATAACGATAATTGTGCTAATACGGCATGGAGAACCTATGCGTTTTACATGTACTATTTGAGGTTTATTTCCTTATATGGGTCAATTTTTCTGTCGTTTTTTACGACATGTGCATGTATTACAATGATGTGTACTAAAATGTTGCAATGTAGTTTACAACAAACGTGTTCATAGGATGTGCAAATGTTGCAATATCTTTGTCTGTAGCATACTGTTATTGAGATGTGAATGAGTACCGTTCTTTCTTTGTTTTAGGATGCTGTTCCTTTCTTTATTATGACATACCTCTCTGCTAGAGCATCTCTTGAATCTCTATATAAACAGGTTTGTGATAATGTAGTAAAGTAATGTTATGTCATTTATATAAATAACGTATTGATATGCATGTAACTCTCATCTGATCTAGATTCTTTGGCTAACGTGCAAGGTACTCTTTAGTTAAGTGGCATACCCTATTTTAGAACGAAAAAGGGTCCGAATATCGGACGCTGCCCTTCTCAAATCTTGGCAAAAAGTGCCCTTTTTGACTGATATTTGCTTAAAATCACAGATTCTGGAAGGAAATTTGATAAAAAAGTGCCCTTTTTGACCAATTCCGGACCCTGCCCTGAAATTCTAGAATAGGCCCTGAGTGGGTATGATAAACTGCATATTGGCAGGCAACTGTCACATTACATAGGGTCATATCAACAAAGAACGCATCTGTCATGTGTAAAACAGAGAAAGAGGTTTAATTTGGGGAATTGAGGTAGGTCAACTGCTGGCGTGAAGCATCATGCAAAATCTTAAGATTATTTTCCAGTAGGTCTTTGTGATATGTCCTTGCCTCTGCAGTTATGCTCTCATGAACTTCCCTCTTTGTAGTGCATTGTGGCAATGTTTATGTGATATGAATTCTTTGTTGAAAATGCTATTACAAAAAGTGTGCAGGTTATTTTGCTGTGTGATATATGTGAGTGTTTTGTTGCGATATTATATTGCGGAACTGTTTCTCACTCTGCTAGACTTTGTTCAAGTTATTGGATGTTTGGGGCGACCGAAGTTCCTTGAAGCATATTTCCTACGAGCAGCATCTTTATATATCCAAATCTATTCTAATTGCTATTCATCTTATGAGTGAAGAACAAAGGACAGCATGGAAAGGAGGTAAGCTGTTGTGGAAATTAACTTGATCAGACCCTGTTCTATGGGAAGAAAGGCTCCAAATATCTGACGCTGCTTTTCTCCAAAATCAACTGAAAAATGGCCTTTTCGGTGTAAGGCTCAGTTTTACAGCATTTTGGAGAAAACATGACTCAGATCTCATTTCAGACACTGCAAGTTCTGCAGTCCGGGACGAAATATTTTGAACAAAGGCTATTTTTTACCAAAATTCAAAATGGGTATTTTCCATTTTCTGCTCAGAGAACCAAATTGCAATCAAATACTGCCGAGCTCATTAGTGGTACAAAAAAGGTGTCCCTGCAAGTGAGACAATGCTGACCATTTGCTAGTTCAATTATTGAAGAAGCAACTGGTCGTTTTCAGTTGATCCGCCTGCAAAAAAACAAGCCACGCCTATTTTGAGGATCTAGGAAGCCTCATGCAACCGTGCCTACATCCAAGATACATGCACTCAAAACATTTTTGTTTAAGTAGATAAACAAAACTGTCATCTGATGTTTGTTATGTATTCTTTCTGCCTGCTGCTATGAGATTTTTCCTCACATGATTTTTTATGTCATGAAAAACGTGTTTTTAGCTTCCTTGCAGCAAAATATGGCAAAGAAGTGTTTTAATTCGAGGCATTCGATACAAGAAGGTCTTCGAATAAGTAAGAACGTGTCTGTTCTTCCCTCCAAAGGTTAGGTGTTTAAATCTGATATTAGCAATTATTTTGTTGTTTTTTCATCCACATCCTCAATGAGAGTCTGATTCCTGTTTTCACTATTGCATCATGTGCATGGCGTGTTTTTGACATCTAATCACAAAGTGCTAAATTTAGCTCTTTTTGATTTTAACTGACACATTAAAGGAGCAGAATCTGATAGGAGTTCGAAAATAAACTTTAATATTTTGAGCTAAATTGGCCCTATACCGCGTGAAAACAACCACGGTATAGGTCTCATTCATGTACAACTCAGTCTTCATATGATATTGATGCTTTTTGGTAAATTGAAATCATAAAGGTTGGACCAGGATCTGAATTTAAGGATGGATTACGAAATTCAAGATTTGTGCTAAAAAAATGAAGATATCTTTCTTTTGGTAGTGCCTATGACCAAAATCCTAGTGGCAGTACTGCTACTTTCTATAAATAATCTCAAAAATTTTTAATTTCAATGATTCCATCGGATCCTGCCTCTTTAAAGTTGTCATTTTTTGTTGGTGCAGCTAGCTATGGTATGATTGGCCTGTGGACCTTTATCTGGTAACTTTTGTTTATCCTTATAGACATAATTTTAAAGATGATGGAAGGTGTGCCATGCCATCTTGAGAGTCCAGTTCCAAAGGTTTGGTTGTAGTGCTTTGTTTGTCCGATGCCTGTCCTAGTAAGCTTTTGTAGTGAAATAAATGTAAAGTGACTTATTTAATTGTGCACTGTCACCCGTTAAAATTTATTTTCGAATTCTCATGGTGGCTAAGGCCAAATAAAATTGATTTTGTGTTTTGCGTAGACATGCCTACAGTTGACGCGGAAGACATTTTTTGACCACTAAAAATTAGAAGGCGTGCGGTATTTTCTCCCATATTTTTGCATGTAAAATTGTATGACTTGCAAGAAGTCTCACTTCCCACCTACCTTTAAGTACCGTGTCTTTTCACATATTGCCAATTCACAGCATACTTCTTTGATTGCCAAATAAAATTGTGACAGCTAGTATTTATTTTATAGATTTAGTGCATAAACTCTAGCTCATTGCATTCAAATCCATCTGCTGTTTAAGATGATGTCAAGCTTCTACTTCAAGAAAAAGCAAACCGAAGGTGTTGATAGGGCAAACAACAATATCGCAACTTACAAACATTTGTAATTTGTGGGGAAAAAGGACTTCATGCTGAAATTCTGTCCCCAACATTGCACAATGCGGCTATCTTTTTGACATACGGGCGCCTACGAAAAACAACAGATCAATTTTCCGTGGCCTAAAACGTCCTTCATAAATTCTTTTGGCAGTGCCTATGACTGAAATACTTAAGAGTCCTAGTGGCTGCACTTCACTTTGCATAGATAGCCTGAGGATTTTTAGTTGGTCCTGTGCCTTTAATGTCTCCGATGAATAACTGAAAAAATGTGTAGAATTTCAACCTGTGCATCGTGAACAGCACAATATTTTGAAAGCTGCTCTCTCTAATTTGACACATGCTGTCTAGTTCTTCTCAAAGTTGTTTTCACTAGACAACATGTAGCCTGACTGCATTTTGGCCTAATCATCCTAATTAAATGCTGATTAATGCCTTCACAAGTACTACTGTGTAATCTCAATGTATACATGTACTATCCAAAACTACATACAACACACCCTTGTGGAGGTACTTCTGTGATACCTGGAAGACTTTAAGTGATCAGGATGAAATTTCCCAAGGATCATTTTGGTCTGGACCATAATTTCCTTGCTTGTGCATCAGGGGGTCAATGCACAACAATTGAAGGGGGGGGGGGGGGGGGGGGGTTAGCACTTTTTCAGTTTGACTCAAAAAAAATCTTCAGAGATTGACCAAGAGTCCCTATCTTGGACAGAGAGAGTATGACAACCCAGAGAGCTAATATGGGAAACGTTTTGTGAAGAACATTTCCAGGACACATGAACTAAAACTTGAATAAGTGTCATAATGCTAGCATATGAGATATCTGGGAGATGAATATTTTGCAGATAGCTCCTAACTAAATTTCTGCCTATTCCAACCTGAGAATTACTGAACGCCTGTCTGTAAAATGATCGCATGACTAACCCCTTAAAAGAATGTGTTCGATTATTATAATAACATAAAGATACCAAACGTTGGAGAAGAAGTTTCTTGAAATATTAGGAAAAGTCTTGGTTTGTTTGTTTGTTTGTGGTGTGAATGAGGGTAATTTGAACCTCACCTCTGGTCGGGTTATGTATTGGAAGTATCCATTAGTACTACAGATGTGACACTTTCTTTGTTGTAGGTTCGTAATGTGGGTATGGTTGTTGCAGAGTGCATCACATCAACAGTGGACAAGAATGGTAAACAGCTGAACTTTGATGTATGTTTAAGTTTACTTCGTAATTGGTATGCTTGTTGCTGGAAGGATAATGCAGTTTGATTCAACTGTGGTTCCTTTCTTGTTGTATGTGGTTGTACATTTAATATTTTGCTGAAAGAGTAGTTAACTTGCTTGTTGAGTGTTTAATGTATATGACTTGTTCCAAGTGTTTCTTCTGCGATGTGGCCGATGATTTAAGTGGAATTGGATTGTTTGGAAGCACGATAAATTTGTTCATATGCCTTGCTTATGAATTGTCTTTGAAATTCTCTGCAAGGTGGAAGAAAAGCACCCTCCTTCAGGTCTTTTTTGGTTTACACACTGGTCACTTAAGTATTTTGGTGATGTCTTCTGTTATTTCATTAGGCACTCACAAACCATGTTGCTGAAGAAAGAAAGACAGCCAGGGAAAAATTCTTCTCATGCCTTTGATTTTTACCAATACTAGCCGGGATACCAGTGTTGGTATTCTTTTGGCCATTTTTGTTCTTTTGTAACCTTTTAGATTTATGGGTTGTGTTTCTAACATATACAAATTATCTATTTTTTCTGTTTGGCCTGACATTCAATGGAATTAAGTCCTTTTTAAAAGATGCGATGCATTTCTTTTGGAGTTTGGTCAAACCACTCATTTAGGTACTGTAACACTGTATAACATGTAAACATGTTGTGTATTCATGATCATGCAGATTGAAAAGACTGAAGACATAACCTACCTGCAGGAACTTTTCCATGATCCTTGGGCTGTCATAAGGTGAGCTTTTGATATATGTATGGTACCGGTAAATACATCCAATAGAAGTCATAAGGTGAGGTTGTGATCTAGGTATTAAGCTGGTAAGTAAATTCAATAAAAGCTAATTCAGTTCATCTGGAATGATTTTCTTTGATGTAGGAGTTTCTTAGTTTTTTCATTAGCTCTCCACAACCTTAGGTTTTATTCTGAGGAGAGATTTTACTTTTTCTAATGGTAGCTCCTTTATTTTGGCGCATATTTAGTCTGACGTTATGTTCGCATTTTTTGCTATGAGACAAACTAGCTTATATATTGTTGAAGGCAAGCGATCTTCTGGTTAAAACCCTCCTTTGTTGATTGAGTCCATTCTTCTAATCGAAGTTTTTGACCTGCTTTTCGGTACTTGATTTTGTGATTACCATGATTAGCTGCTGTGCTTCTTTCTGCCTGCTGTGTCAAGAAATTTCATAGGGAGGGATCGCCTTACGCTTTATCCCTGCATGGAGCAGCATTGGCAAAATGTGCATTATTACATTGACTCTGAGTTTCTTAGTTACACTTCAGCATGTTGTCAGCACTAATTGATGTAGGCTTGGTATTTTCATTGTTTGTGCTACTATCACATATTGACCATTACTGCATGGCATTGTGTAGAAGACTTTAACATAGTTGGCTTCTTTGTAGAATCTTTCGGTTGAGTCCCTTGTAGCCTGTATACATTCGAATGCAAGGTTTAGATTAGTAATAGTGTCCTGTCGTATTATTGCTGAAGGTGATTGTGTGTTCTCTTTAAGCAAGACATTCGATGCAGAATCATCCGATGAGAAAGGTGATGTTGCCATTGTAGCAGAACAGAATCAATGTGATGATGGTAAACGTGAAGTGCTGGGGCCACAAACAATTCTATCTGTGGATGAAGATGATCTTGATAGGTGCGAGTGCATTGTGTACTGCATACCTCAGACTTTTCCACAACATTTCTGTTGTGCATGCATCAACTGTGTGGCTTTTCAGTTTTTCTTGATAATTTTTGTACCTTTAATGGTGTAAAATTACTGTTGATTATATTGCTAATGTTTATGCTGATTTTGCGCAGTTTTGAGTGTTATGTAAGCATGTTGAGATGAGTTGAGTGAGGATAGATAATATCACCCCAGAGCATTTTAAGTGTAAACCAGTGTGTGCAGGTGACATAGTGTCTTATATAATAGGCCTTCATGTATGCTCTATATCATATTTTGAGTGAATCGTCTTTTCCCAAGATTCCTATCATATTAGATCCGCTTTCTTAATTATCCACTTTATGGACGAATGGGCTAGGTGCATGGTATACAGCAATGAAATATTGTTCAGATTGATTAGAATTCACCTGGTTACGTCATTTACACATGTTATACCCATGGAAGTTGACAAAAACTGTAATTTTCGTTGCTACATCTATTATATATGGCTGTCCTTCACCTGTTCTGACTCTGAGATGTTTTTGCTTTCTTGGCTCTTATCTTCAAACTAGTAACCAGATCTCAACGGCCAAATTTTTTGACAGATTTTCTCTCTCATCCACTCATGCAGTGATGATGATCTAGAGCCATTAAATGCTGCTGATGATGACGAGGACAATACAATAGCTGGTGTGCAGCCTCCTGCCTATTTAAGGGACTGCATTGCAGGTATGTTTATAACCTTTACTTTCTACAGTATATCTTCTGATCT
>JAOBRC010402900.1:0-12377 GCA_027575255.1 Scolionema suvaense
GTAACATTAGTATTCTCAGAATTTATCACAAGCTATGCCAGAAGAAGACTAAGTTATCAACATTGTGAGCTACTTAAAACCGTGTTAAATAGACTCTCGCGGGTCGTTGACAGTAATCAACATTCCATTGACCCTTCAGAGCTTCTGACTCAGTACAGTCGGTTACAAGACAAACTTGTTCCGAAATTTAAAGGTTCAAAGATTCAAAAGATTCAAAGATTCAGAATTTCTTTTCTCTCAAATGTCAAACACAAGGAAATAAAAATATGGAGTGAATTGTACACATAAAAGAGAAAAAGAGACACTAGAGAAGAGGAAGGCCACCGAGTAGCAATTGCCAATATGAAGGTGGTCTACCAGGATGCAGGGACTGTGCCCAAATTAGGTTATGAGTGATGTTCAAGAAGACTAGAGAACTAATAATTAACACAAAAGTAATACTTCCGTGGTAGCTGAAAAGGAGAACAAACAAACAACAACAACAAAAACAAAACAAAAAATAATAATAACAAACACAACAATAAAACAAAAAAAACCCCCAAAAAACACTGACGACCAAGAAGATAAATGTATGGAACAAAACGACAAACGATTAAGGAAGGTAAGTGAAGTAAGGGAACCGTACTCATGCTGGTCAGCACACTTTCTCTACAGGTTGACCCTAGTGGAGGTTCAAAAATTCTTTCCACCCTTGCACAATAAGGAAAGTCACATCAGACATCAGCACCCTTGCACGAAGAGAAGACCGACATCTCACATCGGCATCCTTGGTGATGAAGAACGAACAAAAAACTAGAGCGTAAAGAGTGACGTAACGAGAAGTGTATGATCAGACTAGGAGTATCACTCTTCAAAAAGGACTTGTATAGTACTAACCTCCTTCCTGTTGGCAGGAATACTCTGCTGGTGAAAGAGTCACGTAGAGCATAAAAAATGGAGCAACTTGCGAAATAGATGAATGTTACAATACATTGGCAAAATAGCTGCCTGCAGCTTAAGAGAGTGAACCATAAAATGATTCATGAAAAAGAGATAGCGAGGAAAAACATCTGCGCATCAGGACTTGTGACTTGAAAGTAACTTCAAACAATTGTTTTAGGCGGCAACACTCAGCATTACGGAAATACAATTTCCAGCACCAGCAATCGGTTAAAACACAGAAAAATGAAGTGCCACAACAGTACTCTTCCACACACAGAAGAGTAACGTCTGACATCAGTACCCTTGCATGCAAGAAAATCCGCATGTGACATCAGAAGTCACCTATGCTTAACAGGAACAGCAACATCTGACATCAGAAGGTATATGAGATTGATAACAAAAATGATTTATTTGCATGACTAAAACGTGTTCCCTAAAAGAGACAAGCGGACCTTGTAGGTCTGTCAACTCTATTCAGTGCCAACATAAGTCGTTAGTAATTCAGTCTCCTCTTGTATCTTTTAGTATAAAGAATGTCGTCACTTGAGGTTGCTCACTTGAACGCCAGCTATTCGCAGTGATGAGGATCTTTATTTTCATGGCTATTAGAAAGTGGTATTGAGCATTACTGTGGTGATGTGTGATGTTGTTGAGGAAATAATATAATTTTGAGTCATATACAGCGCATGGAGAGGCATTCTCCCTGCTATGGCGCACGACAGAAAATGACATAGGGCTTTTGTAGACCAGGGATTATATGGCCACCAATGGTATCATCAGGACAAAGTTTGTTGCGGCGCCAACAAGCAGAAGCCTTTGTAATGAATGCAGGGGATCAAAATCTCCTTAGTGCAAAAATAAGCCTGATTCATAACTGCAGGAGGAATAATACCAATGTTTAATGCATTTGAATAAGCATCAAAGCAAAATTGTGGCTGGAACCAAACACAGTAACGGAGGAGTGGAACCGCTAAAGCCACTATGACCACAAATATATACCAGTGACAATACGACAACAATCGCTTTTGGAGGCTGAATACACAGCAGCAAGTTTTTATGGCATTGTTGATGGATCACCTTTGGCCCAACTCGCACAAGATACTTTAGACGCTGCCACAGTGTTTGATCAAGCAAGAAGTGTTCCTTTGCAGTGGCAGACAGACCAGTGAGTAGAATACACAGCTCATAAGCAATCAGCTATCATGATGGTCAGACTTGCCTGTAGAGCGGCATTGCGAATGTTTACCCGTGGGCGTTGCTGACTATAATGAATTTGGCTGTGAATCATGAATATAGAACCTGCCCTCCTTTCATTGTCATTGTTAATAGTTCATCAATGGTTTATCTTCGGTTGAGCGACAGCGAGAAAGACAAAAGCTTTTCCCAACCTTTTATGGTATTGTAAGTTGAGCACTGCCAGGAAGTCTCAATGCCAAAGAAGGACTACAGCCAGATATATAACTGTTCAGCTATGGAGCAAGCACAAAACAATTTGCTGCTAGAAACATTGCGAAATCTAAACCAGGCAGTACAGCAAAGGAGTATGGAGACTACAACTAATCCAGTGCCTTCCTACTTTTCTAGAGCCAATCAGAAATGAGCAAGGCCAATCAGCCCAATTTACTCATGTTACTACTATGTTGCTGTGAAGCCTCTGCGGTGTATAAAAATCCTAGCAGTATGTGGTCAAGCATTTTCAGCTTTTCCATTTCCCGCTTTTCCTATTAATCTATGTGTTTTCATTGCTTCCATCAGGAATATCACCTAATTAATACAAGGGGATTCTTCATAGTGCTTCTACATGTCATCCCTCCATAACCAATAATTCATCTTTTCTAAGCAACCGCTTGTGAACTCACCAGAACTAGAATCACAATCGGATCTGTTTTTAATCCACAAACTGCTTCCAAAGACCATCTGCAGTGATTCTATTATTTTCACTCGAAGGTAAAAAGAACTCCCCCAATGCAAGAACAACAGGAACTTTAAATCAAAATCACCAATCAGATTTACAGATCCCAAATAGAAACTATTCCTTCCATGAGTTCTTTTGCTACAGTTACCATTTGGATCATGTAGAATTGCACAATTAATCTCCATCAGATAATCAGCGAGATATTTGGACCAATGATGACAGTTTGTTCATAGAAGAGCCAATAAGAATTTTGCTGGGATTGCACTAATCTGGATACATTCATTACAGCAGCAGCATTGCATTTGCGCCAAAAAAGAATTACATTAGTTCTAGGGAAGCAAACTATCGCAATTCTGCTCGAGTTGTACCACAAAGAATGTTCACTGTACGAGATCAGTTTTCCCCCTTTTCGGCACAACAGAGCAAAAGAGCCCAGGAGCCATAACAACGCGTATCAAGTGTAATATCCTCTTTTTTCAATTTTTGGTCAGTTGGAAGCATTTTGGATGACTTAATTACAAAACTATCTTCACTTCTTTGGGAAAGAAACTCTTCCTTTATCTTCTCTTTTCTTCATGTTGATACACAACCGTGGCTAGTGATTAGTACCTTACAGGCCAAAAAATGCACATTCAGCAGGATTCGGTAGGATTTCAACCTGCAGCCTAGTGCTGACTCCATTCAAGGTATCTGTTCGTTCCTCCTTACAGTATATTGCCTGACCATGCTCAAATTTTCAATTTCTTCCGGTGGGCGCCTGTTTAGGGGGAGTCAGAGGTAGCAATGGAGACACTAGCCATAATAACCTATTCTAAAGTAAACCACCTCATTATCCATTTTGCCTACCAGAATTATTTTCACAGGAATAGGTGTAACACAATCAGGTATAAGTTTGCTCACTTTCACAAATGATGGCCTCGAGGGCACACAAATTAGGGCCTCAGGGAGGGCTGAACATATTAAGTCAGTGTGAGGCACTACAAATTAGATGGGGCGATTTCAGGGGACTGGACCCCCATTGCTCACCATGTAAAAATATGAGAAAGACGCTACAGGCAGGCAATACGTGCAAACACAACACTACAGGAAAATGTAAGAGAGAGGGGAGATCACCAAGCAACAGTTGCTGATATTGAGGCAGTTGTCTATGGTGTTCTAACATAAATTGAAACAAAATTAGTGAGCAAACATTTGAATAAAAATCAGTAAGCAACTAAACCAAGGAATAGGAGGCACATGCAAAGAACAAATAATTCTAGTATCAAGGCCACACAAACCTGATGTTTAGTTTTGCGTAAAACAGGCTTAATGAAGAAGCGGCATGCGGTTTATGCTCAAAATATACCGAGATGCGGTTCTCATTTTCTGCATGTATTTCACTGCTCCGAACGGTGACAGCTAAGATAATTTGATGACTTGCTTAAGCAGACCGGGGGACGTTTTAACCGCGTGAACCCCAAACACGGGAGACTTTGGCCACTCAGCGTAAGTGGCGATAACTTTCATGCCCAGTATCCCTTGAATTCTAAACCACCTGTGGGTTGCTTTAAACCTAACATGCGTATTGAGCATGCGCAAGTTTGAGCGACCAGCGTATGTCGCATGAAGTTCATAATCGGCGAATTCCTGATTTCCATTGTTTTTTCGTAGTACGGCATAACTTTTAAGAAATTAGTCATTCTGGGGAACTTGAAATTGAGCAAAAAAACAAATGAAACAAAAGAAAACGAAAGTTGCGAAATACAATGCAAAAGGATTTCGAGATAAACTCAGAACAATGTATTATGTGCGTTGGTGTCAAATCATGACCAAGTTTTCATGCACCGAATTTTACACGCAATAGAAAAGTCTTTCAAACATTTTAGTAGATGCAGTTCATATATACATCAATAATTAAAATCGTTTTGGGATGGAATCTATTTCATCCATCATGGGAACTCCAGGTTCAGAATAATTCCAAAATGTATTTTCTTTATTTGTGTTGAGAATCCAATTTCAGACCAGTCGAGCTAAACGTAACTGCACTTTTCAGTCTTTATCTGATCTTATCACGACGAGCTAAATGCATTTAGTTCATCGCTTTCGACGAGCCGAATTGGACGCGCTAAACTTCAAGTTAGCTCGTCGGGTGACCGTTTTAACTAAAACTCGTTTACTTGATTCAAGATTAAACGCTATGTTTACCATTGAATTATAAGGTAATCAAAGACAATCCCACCTACATCCTTAAGAGGAGGTAAATCTCCTAACTTTTAGCTTCTACTGTTTTTTTTCCCCCTCTCTGTCATGATTTGCTGAACAAATTATTTATATCTTGAAAGACCATCGCAGGGCAATAAGAATTCAGAGGTTTTTTCTGTTTTGAACAAAATTGAGAACGATTTAAATCAAAATCTTCAAAATAGTATAACAACGAAACGTACATCTGGAATGCAGAGCTATACCTCTAGAGAAACCAAAAATTTTGGTTAGAAAAAACAAACAAAAAGGAGTACTCCTCTTTTTCATAATTTACATACTTTAGGTGGAGCATGTGGCTACGTGTGTCAACAACCAGCAACTTCATAGATTCAATTCATGTACTAAGCTCAACAAGGTTTCACGGTAACTTATTTATTAAAGGATATAAGAAGCAAATTATTTGAATAAGACAAAGAAAGTCACCAATTACAACAGATTCCTGTTCTGTGAGAGCTTTCTCACTCAGCACACTTCTGAGATTGGTTTGCATCAGCTCCATAACATAAAGAGGACTTCCATCATCGTTTGTTGCACCAATGAATTGCACCAGGTGCGGATGTCGACACTGCGATGCAATTGACATCTCTCGTTCAAATAAACGCCGGTTGTAATCACTGATAATCACATCATAAATCTGTTTCACCGCCATCTGCACAAAAAAGCAAGTTTATACAAAAGAGCTTACCCAAGCTGACATTGGGATACTAGCATTAAATTTGCTTCAACTTAACATGGGACCAGCATACCATTCCTCTATACTGGTGCTGCTCGCTCTTAGCCGTGTAGAGGAAAGGAGGATCTGGCCAGTTTGCCTGGGAGACGATTTCTTCGTTGATACCTAGAGGTCAGCGGCATCAGATTGTTGTCCTATCATTAAACAATAAAACATACACATGACGCATGCTCCTACCGCTGTGTAACATCATCCAATTGTGAAACTAGCCAATCAAATTTGCACATGAACAATAAACCATTCTAAATCAAGTGCAGAGAAACTCTGCACTTTCCACGGGCAGTGAACCAAAGAAATCGGCGAACCTGGCCAGATCCTGATTTCTAGCACAGGGAATAGGCGAGCAGCCCCCTATGCAAAGAAAGAGGATCTGGTCCCAGGTTACTTCAACTATGATTTCTCATTCCATTGCTTGATGTAAGCAGAACTAAGAAATACCCAACGTGAATTTGCAAAGCTACCACAAATCTTAAAATATTGTGTCAAATTGGTAAGACAGCTTCGTCACATTCAAATACATCAGTGGTCAATCAAATCGCAAGGACCTTCCTTCCATTGCGACGCCAAAAACGTTTCAACAAAAATGTAAGCCTTATTTGTATAGACAGTATAATGGAGTGAATAAAAACGAAACAAAAAAGAAAGCATAAATCACAGAGAGATACCATTTGGAACACTCAAATGGATTAAACAATTCCTGCCGAATTGCAGAATCGCACGATGTCATGCTCATAAAATAGTGCTGCAGTTTGGTGTGTTTTTCTTATATTGGTGTGATTTCTAGAACATTAGAAACAAACTACCTCAACAAGTTACTATTGACTATTGATTAATTTATTCGAATGTGGATTCTGTGATCAGTGGAACAATTTTCGTTTCCTGCTGCTTCATCTACAGGCAGGCAGCAGATGCATTGTATCAATGAAGTGAAGGCAACAATTCTGAAGGTAATATGAAGCCATGCTCATAATCTGTTTTGGGTGAAGAAGTTGCTTCAATACATTTTTCATCACTGTCTTATCACTTATCGAACATAAAAGTAAGGTGATTGGCTTTCTTTTGTATTAGAGAATTCACTCCACATAGCCTTTTTCACACACACTTTTCAACAATTCTGCGACATTGGACGAGTTCTGATATCACTGGTAAATATCAGTATTAGCACCCAGACCTTTCCTGGTTGCTATAGTTGTAACCGTAGCATAAGCAGGATACACAAATTAGATAAAAAGAGAAATTAAAAAAAGGTAACAGGAGAAAACAATTCTTTCAGAAATGGAAGGTCAACGAATGTCGCCATCATGTAAGGTAAAATTAGGTCCAGGGCGCAGAGATCTCTGACTCTCCCTAGTCAGACAAATAATCAGAAAAAAGTCTAGGGGAATTTTTTTGTAGCGTGAATGTCTAACTAGACTAAAGAACTACACGATTTGCCGGGTGCACACAAGAAAGCAGCTTATTTTTGACAAGGTCATCTTTTATTGCTTCCTGGGCATATCAAATTTAGCATCTGGTGCTAAGTTGCAGTGTCTTATCGAATTGTAGCATACATCATAAAAGTCACATCCCTCAAATAGCTGTCTTGATTTTATCAAAGCATTCTATTCACAACCTTGCCTTTATTAGCCAGTCACCTTTGAAAGAACCACCTAAGTGTCGTTTGATGATGAACAATACACATGAAGTTGATCATGAATTACGTTGCCGCATGCAGAGAATTTACGACAGAGCAGTTAGATACTCTGGAGAGTGATGGAACCTCTGGAGAGTGATGGAACACTCTCCCTTCTTGCAGGGTATGTGTTTTATGTCTATGATAGGACAAAAACCATTAAAACAGAAGAAAAACCCATTGGGAACATGGGATTGAGAAAGAGCTGTGTACGTCCTACTTCTGCGTGACCATTTGGATGTCAATACTTGGGACTGTGGCAGTGGCTTTAAACATGTTAAACATGTTCTACGGGCACCCAACACAGCCCTACCCAGATGGTCAGCTCACTCATGACAACAAACACAAACGAACAACAAAGACAAAAACACAAACAAAACACTTTAGTTAGAAGAATTTGCAAGATATGGCTAGTCAGTTTTGCCAGGCACACAGATGGAACGCTGCCAGGGTTTTATCCAGCCAGTAAATGACATCTGCTACATGGACGTCAAAACTCAATCTAGAGATTACCCTTTCCCCAACAAAAATATATAATTTTTCACAATTTTACATAAGCAAAAAAGTCTTTAGAAGTATATAAATTTCATCTTCACAGGTACCAGGAAAAAAATGTTTACATGGCATGATCCAAAACTGGTCTCTCAATCAAGCAAAAAATTCAATTAAGAGCTTTAAGGGAACACGGCGGTAATTTTTTATGTAACCTTGAAAAATTTCTCCATCAAAACCTGACCAAGGGTATTACAAATCGTCCTCAACCGATCTTTTTTATTTTTGTCCCTCAGATTCCAGCATTCTGAACACCAGCGGTAGCCGCCATTAATCCTTCCCTCCTCGAAGAGTCGCTAGACGAAACGCTGGTCCAAAGACTAACCACCATAACCAATCAGAGGTGAAGCATTGTTCCAGGAACCAATAGCATACTGCGTGAGACAGACATGAGAAATGTCAGGGGGGGTAGCAATAGATTTTTGAAAAGTGTATCAGCCATATATTTTGTCTTATCTAATAGGCTCATTTATCCACTATAAGGGGAAAAAATCAAATTGATAAATTACAAGGTCTTCTGGAGAAGTTCAAAGCAGTAACGCGAAGTGAAATATTTCAGGCTTTGCGCTATGATCTAGTTAACCCCCTGTACAAGGCCAGACACAGCTAAACAAATCATGCCGAAGGGACAGACGACAGAACAGGCGCGCCAGTCTACTATGAAACTTTCTTGCTGCTAGATGTGACTGAATTCGGCTTTTACTTGCTGATGGAGTTTCAAGTTAGAAGCATCACTTGTTGTGGAAAATACTCGAAGGAAATCATTGGTTTCTTGGAAGAAATGACAGCAGTTCTCTACGTTTATAAACGTGTGCGACCGGGTGAGACAAAGCATCAAAGTTTGGACCTTATATAGATATTATGCTTGCTGTAACGGATGCATCGATTCAAACGAACTTTTGTAGAAAAATTATCTATAATGTCTCTGATTTGATCGAAGTTCAACTGTTGAGTAAGCGAGAGATGGTGAAACTGTTTAGGGACCTGATGCTTGTAACAGAATGCAGCAGTTCCTGTTCTGATCAGCGTATAGCTAGATATGCTGGACGATGAGGATGGCGGTAAAAGGTTTGCACTTGTTTACTTTCTGTTCAGGATAGCTGCTTGGTAAAGTTACTATTGTAGTTTGCGGCTAATAAATTTCCTATGCATTTACTTATAATTTACTTGACATTCTAGGTATCTCTACCTTCACTAAGATGTGCTAAGCAGGCTCTATCAGTTTGCAATTCAATTTCCTAGCTACACATAGCATCAGTTTGCCGCGTTTTTCTGCTTGTAGGATTGAACAGTTTTTGACTTCTATTTCGTCTGATCGCTACATATATTCTTATTTTGTGATGCTGAGGCCATGTGGCAACCGCCATTTCACATTTGAAAACCAAACTATACATCAGGGTTGGTTGACGGCCATTTCTTTCATACCCAAGCCTCAAAAGAAAACGAAACGCTGCTGTAACGTCAAGTTGCGCGAAGTTGGGCAGTCAAATCTGGGCGGCTTTGCCCCAGAAAATGGCAGCGACCTTTGCACCTTCCTAATGCTGAATTTTGAACACTGCTGCTGTTTTGCTAAAATTGATTGGCTTATAGTGTTATTCGGTCCTTATACTAGCTTATAAGACTCAGTTGCAAAATTGGTGCGATGTTTCTTTTAACAGTCCTCAATAACAGTGGCTGCATAAAACTCTGGCTGCTTTTTCGTCTTCGAATAAGGTTGCAGGTTGATAGTCAATAATTGCACAAAATAGTTAAAGTTCTTACCTCTGTGTGGCCAGGACCTTAGGTTTATACGCACAAGTTCATGCAGTGACAGCAGGGGTTTCGTTAATTTTTTGGAACATGGCTAACACATAGGAAGCACTTGCTAATTTAGAAAAATGCATCTGTGGTTTTTTTGGTGTACTGCCCTGGCAGGTTCAGGGCGGAGCCCTGAAAGTCGGAGCACTTCCATTAGTTTTTCACAGTTGATTTGCCAAAAATCTGGTGCAAAATGAACTTTTGTGATGAAGTGTGTACACACTTTGACCTGGCTTCACTCTTGTCTGACTTTTACAGTACACCACATGGTCATCAAGTTGGCGTTGAAATTCTACGTCTGAAATTATTGCTTCATTCTCAAGTTTCTGTTTCTACGTTTGTAGAATATAATTGACAAATTTTATGATGCTTAGTGTTACTATGAAAAGAAGGTCATCTTAAAAAAAACGAGTCAGCCTGGAAATGCACTGTAACCTGATGTGCTTTTTCACTATCAACAGTAACTAAAGTTGTGAAGCATAGAGAGAAACATAATGATGTAATGATCAAAGTCAGTCATCATTGCCACTACTGTGACAGTCACAGTTAGCTGTAAAAAGAAAAAGAGTTTACGCAACTGCAGATAGCTTTTGTTGGGACTATAAATACTATAAACTATGGTTCAAGATCAAGTCGTGAAGTTGGCTCTCCATGGAATGAATTGTAAACGCTATGCAGCTTAAAATGAAGCTATACCTTTGAAGTGGCCTAAGTTCTTAATGATTACATCTCAATCATTAACCATGTGAACAAGAGAGTAAAAGAAAAGTAAACTCTAGTTCAATTTGATATATATTCTTTCTTATAAGAACAATTTTATAAGAACGAGACTCAAATTTGCCTAAAAATAAGGGCAATTCAAGAACAAACCCAGGCTGAGTTTTAACTCCAGCAAGAACAGCAACACTATTTTGAGGCAAAGATGATCACATTTTGTTACAAAGCTATGTTACTTGATGAGGATGCATTCAAGCATTATTAGCTTTTTGTTATGCTAGATATTTTTTCTACGTAGAAAGCGATTCTGTTATGGATGGCCACACTTTAAGCCAGTATTGCCTTGGAAAACAGGAACAAAATTGAAGCTCAAAATTGGCAAAAAATAAAGAAAAACGATCCTCAGCTCAAATCATCTGGCTCTTATGTAAAAAAGAGTGTAGATTAGCAAATAAAAATTATGGATAGGGCCTCAAGAAACCTCAAACTTGCCAGTATTGTTAAAGTGAAAGTACTACCCTAAACTCTGCAGACAAATTCATGTGCTGGACATGAACTATGCAACTCAACATTAGACCTATGTTGTCTGGCAGTGAAGCACTGCCTGCTGTTCTGCAGGAGCATGCAAATGTTGCAAAGGAAAATATTGAAATTTGAAGCCTGATGATTAATTGTATATTTGATAAACAACAACCAGATTAGACTGCATGACTGATATATAAAGTATTCATAAGTGAAACAAACATTTCCAGATAGTCTTGTCAGCAGCTTTTACTCTCCTAAGCAGTGCTAGAAGTTTCCAGGCGCATTGTTTGCAAGTGGTTGTCCATGCGCAGGAAAGTGTGTGGTTTTTAGAAGTCAGAATAATATAAACCAGTCAGGTTCTTAGATTATACATAATCAACATGGAGGTCTTGGTTGTGATACACTCCAGGCAACAAATGGCAGGATGTTGTTGTGGCTTTGAACTGATCTGATCAAAGTCAATAATTCATCTATGAATCATTGAAACTAGCAAAGAAAGCTTGCCAAATTTCTGCTGTTTTGAGAACGAGCATACCCAGATATGTCCTTGCTTTTAAGCTGCTCTAATGATATTTTTTATGAGGTTTAGAATGCCACCTTGACATCTGGAGAATTTTTGTTCGAAAAGGTTCCAGCTAATTTCGCTGTTCGCCAGTCCTTACTGAAACCCCTGTGATAGTAAATCCAAAATATATTAGCTGTACCTGCTGCCATACAAAAGATGCCCAATTAAGGATATAGTCAACCCTCGGAAAACATCTCTGCCATTAAACTCAGTTGCATGTCTTTCGATCTTTGTTTCTTTTGTAAGTTTTTCTTAGACCAGGAGCTACCCTACGAAGATACACAATTAACTCTAATCTTAGTGAATTGCTACAAAATTGGCCTTTCAAATGGTCTACTTTCTTGACTACAAGAACGTTTCAAAAGGAAGCCGTACGACAGACCACCCCTCCATAGTAGCGAACTATAAAATCATCACCAAAAAGTAGCATGAAACTACGATTTCTTACTTTAGTGCCACGAAGTTGGCCAATCTTGACCCTGCCCCACCCTCCTTTACCGACTTCATGTTCTGTTAATTCCAATTCTTCTCTGTTCAGAATCCAATCTTTTCCATTAATATTTCTGAAAAAAACATAACAAAGGCAAAATTTGTGCAAGATCCATTGCTGTTAATACATTCAGGTAAATCAGAAAATAATGAAGCACATTAAATTAATGATGTGCAGAGTCTGATCCAGTCAGTAAATTGATGAAGCACATTAAATTAATGATATGCAGAGTCTGATCCAGTCAGTAAA
>JAOBRC010403011.1:0-12376 GCA_027575255.1 Scolionema suvaense
TGTTTGATAATTATTGAAATGTCTGGTTTTGAAAATATATCGTGACTAAAAGAATTTCTGTGTTATTAGCATTTTAGTTAACATTATTTTCTTCCATGAAAATTATATGGACAGATACGCCATGTAACTTCGGCTCTTTTACATAAGTTCACAGCTACAAGGTGTTACCATGTGCCCCTATGGAGTTCTTGGGTCAGAGGTTTAGTAAATCCAAAATGGTATCACACACTTTGAGACGTCGATCTTCAGCATTCAACATGGCTGATGAAAAGGCATGACAAGCAAGAAGCACAAAGTGAAGGAGTGTAGGGAGGTACAGAATTGTATTTTCTTTGCTTTGGTATTTTAGGCGGAGAGTTGATTGTCTGTAGACAGAACATGTGAGGATGCATGGTGGATTGTGTTTCATATTCGTCCAACTAAACCCAAAACAACTAGCCAGCTAACTTTGATTCTTACATGATATTCTCAATTTTACCAACGAGAAAAAAGTCAAATGCCGTCAAACTTACGTGCAACTTTACAGTTAGTGGGTTCAGGGAGCAACCATTCATTGATTCCAGAAAAATGGTTTTGTTTCTTATCAACAGGTCTGCAGCTGGAGCAAATAGAAGTAGACCATGGAGGAAAAATTTACAAAAAAAAAAGATTTTTCCGGCCGGCCGGTTCGGTTCCAAAACTTAGAACCGGGATACCGGAAACAAGAAATTTTTGTATGGCGACCCCACAGTTAATTTATATCCTGTTCACTGTCATCTGGGTATGTGACTTGGTAATGAATCGGTACTTGTACAGAAAAAATTAATTATATTGTTCTTGATGCTTTAAACGGGCAATGAACAGCAGTCACATTGCGCAATATGGTTCTTTGTCAGCCTCGCGTTTTATATGTGGGAATTGACAATGAAGAAAGAACTATAGCTTTCCGTTTTAAATGTTGCGCAGTGCGAGAGAGATGTGACCATTGATCTTCTATAATTATTTCTATAACAGGCAATACACCCTGGGTATGGATTTCTGTCAGAGAAACCAGAGTTTGCTAATTTGTGTGAGGATGAAGGTGTCATTTTCATTGGGCCTCCATCATCAGCTATCAGAGATATGGGTATTAAAAGGTATGTGCCAACATATCCAATCATTGTTTTGCAGATTTGTTCCTACGATAGACATAATGGATGTTTAGATTAACCCTTTTTAGGGGGTGTAAAGTATCGGTCACATCATTAATTATTCATGACGTCAGCGTTTTAGAGATTTTTGGCCAAAATTTCGGTGATAAGTTCTGAATGGTTTTGTTATTGCTGTGTCCAATTTCTTGCATTTAATAGCTATTCCTCCTGCACATCGTGCCTAATTTCATCTCATTTCCATCACTGATCCAGAAGTTGTATGGACCTTTTTGAAGAAGTCTGATGCAACGCCACTACTTTATGTAGACAGCTTGCTTCAGCTCATATGATCGATTTGAAGCAAACTGAGAGGAAAGGCAAATTAAGTGAATGCTGGAATGGTTACTCATACAAAATTTTGCGTCATTTGGGCTGATCATTCAGGATATTGGTGGGCCCGTAAATAGAATGAGACTGTCCCCCACTCGCAAAAAAAGAGTTAAGCAACACCACTACATGCAAAAAACTGTAGGTTTTCACACATTTTGCCAAGTCTGGAAAGATTGAGGTTCTTTTATTTTTGCAGCCGCTGAAAGAAAGAATGAAACAGATAAGTACATTGAGTTGTTCAAATTCCAAAACAATCCGGTGATTTTTACATTATTAGTTCTAGCTCTGAGCATCCGTAGAATGACTGTCCATATTGTATGTGGTGCATTCCTTCCAGCACATCAAAGTACATTATGAGTGATGCTGGTGTGCCCATCATTGAAGGATATCATGGGGATGATCAAACAGACAAGAGGCTTCGAGAAGAAGCTGAAAGGATTGGGTGAGAACCTAGCTTGCTTCCATTTTTTGTTTAATTTGGCTGTGCACAGTATCTTCAGAGCTGCTCTCTGGGGGAGAGACTATTGGTCTTGGTGGAAATACAGTTGTCAGTTTTCTGATGCGTTGTATAATGCAGATAATTGCCTGCCTGTTTGTTATCTTGTGTTAAGAATGGTTTGATGCAGGTTTGCAACTGCTTACAACCTTACGGAAGATTGATAACCATCTTGACATACATAAGGTCTGTTGGAATGCAGGATACCTGGGGTCTATTTGGAACTTGCTGAAATAATGAAATGAGTAAATCAAATATTCTGTCTTGTTAGCCAGTATAGTGGTAAAATTGACTACTAATGGGAATAATGTAGTAAATGGTTTGTAGAACAAGATTTTACTTCAAACCCCTTTTTTTTGTCATTCCACCTAGATGTAGTACGACTCATGTATGGTAGAATACTATCATTTTGGGATGCAAATTGAGTTTTTGCTCCCTGGAGAGAACAGTTTTGGGCCATCAGATACAAAGATTATGAAATGGCAACAGATTGTTTCTGAACTTAAGTAAACTGTATTTTGATGTTCGCATATTTTGGACATTTGTATACTGTAAGTCATAAACGAGACTTGTGAGTAAGTGAGATTCCTAGATATGTAGAGTGCAATGGACCTTATCGGAATTTTCTTATCACTTGATCATCATGCGATGCATTGTGGGAATGTTAGAAGAGAACAAATTTTGGCGGAAATACTGTCCATACAGCTGCACGCTAGATGGGGTTGCTAATATTCCATTCCAGAAAAGATGCCCATCTCAAAGCTGCAGCATGTGAAAAGAGAACAACAAAATTCTCATCTCGATTTCCATACACTCAGTTAATGCGTAAGGAGTGCTTCTGTCCGTACTTTGCTTCGACTCCACCCTAAAAACGTTTTATCTGATAAGAGGAAAAGTGACTGCGATATAGTTGGTTTTCATGGGTGGGGTTAAATGCATAATGATGCCTTATGAATACTCAAAAGCTGTGTTCTACATCCCAGTGGAAACCATTTCTATCTGAACTCTGTAGTACAACACATTTTGCTAAACACGTATATTGATTCAGGTAGGTGCGTTGCATTGACTTAGGTTGTCCCATGCGGAAAGATGACCAAGATTTTAGACATACTATTTGTTTTGTTTTTTGAGGGAGAGTTAGCACTCTAGCTGTTATGACGAAGTAGGTCTGACTGTTATGGTGAAGTATTATTTTATTTGGTACCTGCTCGCGAGTTTAAGTTCTGAAGTTCCAACTATGGAACTACCTAAACTTTTCATGAGAAGGGACTGGTTTTTTATTCAACCTGAAATGGTGAATTCACAACGCCATTTGATTTACGTTTTCATGCATCAGCTAAAATTTTCCTAACACCAAACACCAACTAAGATCCAATGCAATTTATGGTCTGAGTGAGTGGTGGCTAGGCAAAACTCAAATTCTTTCTGCTATACAGATAACTAGGGCCATCCTAAAAAATATCTGTTTCCGGCTGCCTGATTACCAGAATTTAGAGTGGACCCAGTTGGCTGGAAAACACCTTTTTTGTAAAATATTGGAACCAGAATACAACTACTTTTCTTGCCACTTGCACTTGGCTTTTGCTGAGCTATCTTCCTATACAGCCAAATACAAGGTTTAGCTACTGCATGTATATGTAAGCTTCTTTCAATCAAAACAAGTATTATGTATCAGTTACTTTCAGCTTTGGCATTTGCTTGCGTCTAGCTATGGTCCTACCAGGTGGAAACTCATCCATCTCTCATGCACAACTTATCTGATGTCAAATTGTCGTGGATGAACTTACTGGAAGAAACTTTATTCCTTTCCAACAGAACATTGCATTTTAAGTCGCATGGGCTCATTCATAGAAGAAGGTGTGCAATGCAGAACAAAGCAAATTTGACTTGACATACCTCACGCATTTATGAAGCTTTACAAAACAATTTTCATACCAGCACTTTGTGTATTGCTGGTTCTGCGCTAGACTACTGCGTCAGGAAACCGATACAGGAAAAAGGAACAGTTCTTAAAAATGAGTAATTGTGTTTTTAGAACTTCCACCGGTCGGACAACTTTTTTTCTCTTTTTTCCTCTCTCTCTCGTAAAATAGGACCGGGCGGGTAGCAGGAAACACAAACTTTGTAGTGGCGGCCTAGTTTATTTGGCTTATTGTTACGTCTGTGTGTTCTATGTAGCCCTTTTAATGTTCATTTCATGAGATAGATGCATGGACCAGTAGGCCCAAGCAAGTTAAATTGAATTTTTTATGTACACAGTATGTAATATTCTGGGTACAGTGTTTTAAAATGATTATGTGACTACTATCTGGCCTCTTTATCACGAATGATTGGAGTGAAAGTTTCTACACATGCTTTGTTGTTAGAAAATCATAGATAGATAAATATTCCCTTAATAAAAATTGTGCTTTGGTTTTAAGATTGATTTTAGTTTCTGTCAAAGTAGGTTTACGTTATTGTGCTAATTTATTTTGAATTGTTATTATTCATACAATTTCTGCCTTTTTCAGGTTCCCAGTTATGCTTAAAGCTGTACGAGGTGGAGGTGGCAAGGTCAGTTGAATCTCGCCTTACGTTTCTCATGAGCAGACAAAACGTTTTGCACTGGTTTGTCTGTTCGTGGCTATAGTAATATATTATTAGTATTGGAACTTTTCTAGGGGTGACAGAGTTCTGTTTACTTGCACAGTTTATGACTTGAATTGAAATTGCTGTGAAAAAATGGTTTACTGCTATAAAGTCATGTGAGCAAAGTATTCTACTGACTTGAAACTCACTTAATGACGAGAGATGTGTAGTGCCCAATGTCTAATGAATGTATGGATAACGTCTTTGTAAAAATTGATCTTATTCTTGTTTAAACCACTTTTTTGTCACACTCCTTTCGTCGTTATTGCCTGATTAGATTCAGAATTAAGGTAGATAGTTGACAAAGTACTGTACATACCCTTCTTGGAGTAATCTTCAACAGTTCTCTTACAAAGCAGGCGAGGGCTTTTTCAACTTATCGCTGGTTTATCATGATTTGCCGCCATGATGTATGTCTTGAATACTTGATGGCCAAGGCACCTGTTTTTTAAACTGCTGGAAATTGAGTCTTTTTTGCCTCCAGGCGAGTTACTGCACTTATCATGCCCTGGCAATATTCTTGTAATTTTTGCAGATTGCTAAGATAAAATTCAGTAGGTGTGCTGTACGATTTTATATGATCTGCTCTATTATATTGCTTGCACAAAACTGTTCGAATTGTCAAGCATTTCTGCTGTTAGTGCGTGGTTGGTTGTTGACTCTGGCTACAGTGTGTTGTGATAAATTATCTATCATTCTTTTTTCAGGGAATGAGGATAGTGATGGACGGTAAAGATTTCCAAGCTGGACTGGACTCAGCTCGTGGCGAATCCCTAAAAGCGTTCGGAGATTCCAACATGCTAGTTGAGAAATTTGTGGAAAGACCCAGGTGTGTAAGGCAATAATTTTTTTTGTACTGTGCTTCAACCAAAGAGGCCTGTGGAATAAGGTTTGTCTGTCATTGTGTCGTTCCATGTGTTGGTCGCCAATGCTTTTTCTGGCATGCGCTAAATGGATTTTTCTGGAATTTGGCATGGGGATGAAAATCCAGGATCGTAGCTTGGTGATAAAGCCGGATTTATAAAAGAATTACCTCTTTAACTTACAGGCTTTTATTGTTGTCCAGAAATAGTTCCTTTGGTGGTATTGTAATCAAAAATATTTCTGATTTTCTCATTACTCTTTTGTCATAGCTATTTCCGTGAGGCTGAAGGCCATGGTTTGTATAATATTAGACCTTTCCATACATGGCTTGGCGCCCATAGTTTGCTGAACGAACCAGTGACTTTTCCGCCATAACATACTAAATCTGCTGTGAGTACAAAATGCTATACATATGAAGCTGAAATTTTTTCCCTTTTTTGTGAAACTCAGTACTGTGTAAACATATAGATAGTTTTTATCTGGGTTTTCCATTGACATCATTATTTATGCCCATCCCCACCCTTTCTACAGGAAAATTTTGGCATCCCTCCCCCCTTTCGCAAGTTTTTGGAAAGTCCGTCCTCCCCCCGCCTCCTTCATAAAGGGGGAGTTCGCACTATGACATGGTGAATGAAAAAAATAGAAAATGGTGGCCTATGAGGTTCAAACTTCTAACTGCCAACATGTAAGGAACAATTGGTCCAATTTTCAAATGAATTGGATTAGCAATGAAAAACTCAAAACTTGCTTTGGCGAGCAATTCTATCACACGGGACCCATAATTTTCCAGGACAGGCTTGCCAAGGCATAGTTTTCCTCAGTTAAGTCAATTATAATTTCATCTGCATGGGTGAAATTTGATTGCTACAGCCATTTAAAGAGCATACTATTTTGATCACAAAATCCCACATATTCAGACCTGGATTCCTACGGATCGGAAATAGCTATTCTCGCATTGTTTTCTCTGGTACCTCACAGAATTGTTTCATTGTACCTGCTCGGCGTGTATCACAGAAATCAAGGGTCGCTTTTGAGTCTGCTTTGTGGGGATCACAGAAGGAAAGGTTTAACTATGTATTGTATCTTCAAAAGCTTTCAGTGATCTAGAGTGCGGTCATTTATGCGCTAACTTTTGAAAACAGTTTTTCTATGCCGTAGGAGTTATTATTTTTTTCAGGAAAATATGGTCATGTAGTACCTTCCAGCAATCAAAAAGGATTATTTTTGGACTGTCAGTTTTTGTGCTCTCTTTTCTTTGTGGTGACATTTTATACAGTTTAATGAAGTTATCTGCCGTGATTGTCTCTTCATTTAAGGCATGTTGAAGTGCAAGTTTTTGCTGACAGATACGGCAACACTGTCTATCTGTTTGAACGAGACTGCAGTGTACAGCGAAGACATCAGAAGATCATTGAAGAGGCACCTGCTGTAAGTAAAACTTGCGTGCTTTAAACTGTCAATAAATATCAAACTGTCTGAAACTAACGTTGTCTTACAGTTTATGTATGCTAAATGGTTACACGAATCCTTGCAAATCTCACCTTTTTTAGCTATATCCATTTTTAGGAGTGTTATGGTTGCAGCATACATTACCAATGTTGTTTGGTATTGGAAGAGAGTTTATTGTGGATGTCTGGATACATTGCTATTTATGAGTGTCTGAGACGATGCCATCTCTCTCTAATGATTCTAATTTGATTGATCATTATGATTGCCTTTCTTGCATAGCTTGGATGCAGATTACTATGGCAATGAGTTTCCATAGCTTGGAAATTATGTGGACAATTTGGCATGCTTTGAAACCCATTATCTGTCAGTTTCCCAAAGGATCTCTCGAAGGCTTCTAACTATAATTGACGTTGAAAGAGAAGTTTGATTTGAGGCGTGAAGAAATCTGTCAGTGTGATTTACTTGCATTGCAATTACTGTTGTTGTTTTTTTTTAATCACAGTTATTCGATATGTAGCAAGAGCCTTTCTGTGTTCTCAAAGGATCCATTCTGTTGATTTTCTACGGCTATCTTGCAGCCTGGAATCTCCAACCAAGTTCGACAGGAAATTGGTGAAGCCGCAGTGCGTGCAGCGAAGGCCGTTGGATACATTGGTGCTGGTAAGCTGATTTCTGGGTACTGTATGGGCATTTGCATGAAGTACTCTCTGTTCTTTGAAGGAGGGGTAACACCAAAAATGAAATTTTAGCAGGGGATAGAACACAACAAAGCACGACGTTTAGATTTTGTTTCACGACAAAAGCTAGTGTACTTTTGGCAGTATTGAGCCCCAAACCTCACTAGCTACCATCTTGCCACTAATTGTGCATGATTTCACTGGTGTACCACTCTAATTATCCAAACTTTGTTCCCAAAATGCTCAATATTGAGTTGCTATAGAGTATTTTTTCTTTCGTTTTATCATACAGCTGGATAATATGTCAAAGATCTGTATGAGAAAATATACGATCTAAATATAGGTAATGGGAATTGACGGCATAGTGCTGGCTACTGCTCCTGTATGATGCTGAGTGTTGACTCCTTAAAACATTGTTGAAAGGTACGTCCAGGTCACAACTCCTGGTGCACAGGTGGTTTGTTCCCAGCACTAGTCTCCAATTTTAAATCATTTTCACGGTTTGTGCGTTTATTGTTGCAGGCAGCCTCTTCTACTCTCTCGTTGTCAGGTCTTAACGAGCAAATCAAGTGGGCATTTCAGCCATTGCAGCAGTGGAGCTTCCTCCTGTCAGCAGGGAAGAAGTCAGTGTCAGACTGAGCTTGTTTGGAGTGTGGTACTCCTAGTTTCATCACATGCTTCTTGTTGTGCTACTCATTACACTCAAGTGTTTTGTTACCATTCTCATCATTACTGAGGACATAGTAATACTTAGTAACAGTACATCAATGACATCGTTAAAATCAAGCTGGTAGCTACTGAGTTTTATGGCTCGATATCTCCACAACTACACCAACTTCTGTTGTGAAATTGAAGCTAAATGTCATGTTTTGGCGTGCTCTATCCCGTGCTAAAATTTCATTTTGACATTACCCTTCCTTTAATGTATTATATGTAGATGGTGGAATAAGGCAAGAAAATGCAATTAGCGGAGTGGTGGTAATTTGTGAAAGTTTCAGACACGTAAAAGTTTCAAGATTAATAAGTGAGAGTTCTAGTAAGAGTGGGGATGTTAAAATTTCTTCAGAAAAAAAAATAAGCAAGGCCGTCTATTGGAGACCTGTGAGTAGAAAGTGGGCCAAAATCCAACATTTTGTTCCTTTGAATGACTGATCACCTTTACTCTCACCTTGGTGTTTTGTGAGTTTATTTCAGGATTGGATGAGATTGGAAAGTCTTAGCTCCGTAAATCCTGCTTGACATATTCCTTTCAGACCAATAGACATTGATTTCATGTTATGTACTACTGCAAATACTTGCTTTATTGCATGAAAATTTCGCGATCATTTTAATTTCACGTTTTTTTTTTGTCAAAATTGCATTCGCAGGATTTTAATTTTGCGGTTGAGGCAAAATTGCTACTTTTGCACCATTTTAATTTCATGGCTCAGGCACAAATACAGATTTTGCTGCATTTCAATTTCCTGATCTAAGTAAAAAATGAAAACAGAAATGACTTGCTTGTTCCAAAAATGGTGTATTTTTCACTTGTTTTTGACAAAATATAAACGAAAAAACCTCTTACAGTTTAAAACCTGTATTTCTGGAGCATTTTAATTTTGCAGGTGCCCAAATGCAATTTTTCACTGCATTTTAATTTCACGGTTGAGCTGGAAATGCGTTTTCTGCGGCATTTTAATTTCGCGGTTTTTTAAAATCGACCGCAAAATTTTCATGCCGCAAACTTTTCATGCAACAAAGTAGTGCCTAGTAAGATGTGCAACCCTGAATGAATGTTTGATTTGCAGTGCTTCAACTTTAGCAATAGTATGTAGATAGGGTGTCAGGGTTCATACGCAACCTGGAAAACCTGGAAAACCAGGAAAAAGGATCGTTTTTGTGGAGAGTCAGCGAAAACCTGGAAAAGTCATGGAATTTCCTTGATATTTTGGCCCAGTCAGGGAAAGTCAGGGAAAATGGTTTGACTAGCACAAAAGTTTTGTATGTAAACACATAAAAATCAGTTGTATGTCATTGCTAATAAATGTTTATGTCGAACGTACCTTAGATAATACCTTTTTCTGGTATTAGGTTTGGGTTGATATGCAAAATTCAATCAGGGAAAAAGAAGGCTTTTGGCCCATTAGTCAGGGAAAAGTCAGGGAATTTTGGTTTAGATTCTCTGTGTGAAGCCTGGGTATGAAATAATAGTAGAGTTGTTTTGTTATAGATTCTTTTTTAAAAGAACAATGATCCTCAATTTTGCCAAAAAATTTAGAACAATTGAAGAACAAAGCAATGCTGAGCTTCATCACGAAAGTCAATAACAGCAGTACTATTTTCTAGTTATAATGATCAAATTTGTGAGGAAGCTAAGACTTAAAGACTGCTGGGCTTGATCGCATCCGCTGACCAAAAAGGACAGAACCAATACATAGCAGGCGAAAACAAAAACAAACTGAAAGAACTCCGATTAAATTGTTAACACACGGATATTTCCTTACTGACCAATACATATCTTACGTCGCATGCATTCATAGATTATTCTACTGCGCCAGCTATGATTCCTGATCGCAAGAGCAAGCTTTAATCACAACACGTGGAAAAGTTGTAACCAGAGAGTGGTGGCACCAGTGTTTTGAATCTTGAGCGCGATATCAAAACAAACCTCTGATAAGCCAATCAGCGTGCGCCCTTCACAAAGGATTCTTGCAGCTGTTTTGGTGTGCCAGTTATGCGCAAGCGGAGTTCGGTGATCAAGCCTAGCAGTCTTTAATCAGGATGAATTAAAATATCAATAACTCTTTGTTTTGACTTTCATTCGTTTAGGAAGAGAGCAATTCTTTGTTTGAGATGGCCACACTTTGAGCCAGTATTGTCTTGTGACATAAGAACGAAGCAATTGAAGCTGAAGATCCCGAAGAAAATGAAGAATACCAAGATTTACTCAAATCAGATTTACTGGTTCTCATAAAAAAGTATAATTAAAACACTATCTTCATTTTATGTTGCTCCGACCGCATCTTATCGATAAGTACTGGGCTGTAACCCTATCCACATGGACGGGGTCATTTTGCTTCCCCCACCCCCACCAAACTTTTCAAAATATGTTTTTAACGACCATTGCGAGAGTCATTTATCCAGGAATTTATTTCTGAAAAAAAAAAATTTTCGGGATTTCACCCGAAATGATGTCATTTCCATAGCGCAGTAGACTTAATTTTGTCTATCAAAGGAGCTGTTTTCAGCAAAAACGGTAGAAAACTAAGCAAAAAATGGGCCCTTGGGACAGATTACCATTATACTGATGGAGTATGTGCTAGAAAACGCCATAATTTCAAACTGACATGTATTTTGACCCCAATTTCGAGAATGAAAATTTTTCACGATTTTTCAGACATATGAATGATGTTATCAATGAAATTATTATGCCAAATTATATGTACTACCTCATTCTTTATACCTGTCAAGTTTCATTAACACAGATTAAGTGGTTCTGAAGTTACGGAGGTGGGCCATAGTGCACATTATGGAAAGAAACACATTTTAATCTCTTCTAGGTACTGTTGAATTTATAATGGATAAATATCAGAAGTTCTACTTCATGGAAATGAACACTAGATTGCAGGTTTGTTTTTTGCTTATGACATTCAGCATTTCATTTGCTTCATTGTAAGGTATATTCTAAAAATCTTAGAAAATAAGCCCACTCAGAACATCTTTTTAAAGGAACACAATCTCGCAGCTTTTCTGGTACTAAATACATGGCAAGGTCATAACATGTCTGAAGTTTCATGTCATTTTAAGTATCCACTCTCCAGATATTTCATTGCAAAGATTCGTTATTCTCCTGGAGAATTATTCTTGGTTGCTTTCCTCTACTGCCAACTATAGTTCCATTATAGGTCTGTTTCATATAATCAATAGCGCCTGTCCGAGGACGGAGAAAGCAGTTTCATGAATGACTTCATAATTATTGTATCTCATGAAGGCTTTGCAGCAGCTGCTATGCTGTACCTTGACCATTGCATCAATTACTGCATATCCGATTAGATAATTTGTTTACCAGGAGATGCACCACTACTTTTGAGGAAAAGAAAAGTACTATGATAATTTGATCAATTACTGGTATGTGCTGTTTTATGTTCAAATGAATGAGCCTCTACTGGAGTGTGCTACTGTATTCGAGAAAACCAAAAGCCACGAGTTGCTATGAAACATCACTAGGAAAGTATTCGGCGAATAAAAGATTGGACAATTAAGTGTTCCTTTGATGAATCTTTCTCCCAGGTTACATTTTATGCATGAATGGATGGATAGCTCTTGCGATTTGCAAATATTCCATTGTGGGATTGCTTTGGCTTTGGGAAAGTCATCTTTTGATAATATTGTATTTTTTTCTCTAATTTACGTTGTTTATATTTTGCCCGCTATGAACACTACTTTCACTAAAGCATCACCTATTCATTGAATTCCATTGTTATTTGGATCATATGCACTTGTGCAAGAAAAAAAGTTAATGCTTTTCCCTTCTCTGCGTATGTGGTAATTTATACACCAATACAACTTTTTTAGCCTCACTTTGTGGATATGATTACCGTGTGGGCCCCATTTGATGCTGGCCCTGATTTAATGCCAGCCCTTCTAGTGCTGGCCTGCTTTATTCCGCCTTTTCAGAGCGAACAAAGTGTTATGTGCTGCTGCAATTGTGTTATTTGTTTTTGTTAGGTGGAACATCCTGTCTCAGAGATGATCACAGGCATGGATTTGGTTGAGTTGCAACT
>JAOBRC010403122.1:0-19637 GCA_027575255.1 Scolionema suvaense
AGTGAGATTTGCTGCGCGCACACACGGAATTCTGACTAGAACTATTGCATTGTTCTTAGCACAAAGAAAACTGGTTGGTAGTCAAAAATCGCAAACGTAGTCAGAATGCTTATCTCTGCGCGCAGGGCCTATGAGTGATGTGTTGGTAAGTAATTTATTTTATCTTGCCTTGCGTGCTCTGCTGTGGTTGATGTGCTTGCAATTGCTCTGTTCTATACGTAAATAGAATGCACTCCCGCCAAACATGTAGGTGGTAGAAGCGATTCACAAATCAACAACTATTTTTTGAGTTGTCCTGCTCTTCACCATGAGACAAAAAACTGTCATCGGTTAGAGAACATGCACGAGGAACGATACCTGGAGGCCAAAAAATCAATTTGCAATGTGAAAGCAAAAACCCAAGCATTTTGGTCCAAGAAATGGTTCAGATGGGAAATTTGTTTTCCTTACGGCAACACTCTTCAGCTGCTTATATCTAAATTTGTCCATCACTTATCTCTCTGTCAACAAGAAAGCATTGACTTGACATTTGAACATGAACATATAGGTAGACTAGGCCTAGGTAGCAGCAGTTGTGTGAGTCCGTTTGAAGTTAAGGTCAACAGCACGGCGACCGGGGTCACATGATATGTGCCTCTGCTGGGGGCTTCTTGGTCTTCAAGGTTTCAAACCTTGAATTGCCTGAGCAGCTGCAGTCTGCTTGATTATGCACTCAAGTGGGTCAAAGAAGAGCAGACGTTCCCGTATTTTGGGCTAGGAGTCAAATCTATGTTGTGCATTGACTAATGAATGCGCCTTGACTAATTAATGCATGTTATTTATGTTTCTGTTTGGAGATCCCCCAACTTAATGGCAAGAAGGTGGTACTTCGCACCGCAGATAAAGCTGCTTCTGTTGAGTAGGTCACGTGCGGCTGCCCTGGATATCACCCATCGTGCAAAACAATAATAAAAACGACCAATGAAAACATAGTTGGTGTATTGATCATTCCCTGTTCCAACTCTAATTCAATTCAGATACGCGAAAATAAAATGAATTGTGGAAGAGAGAGTACTGATTGGCTGAGTTGTGTGTGCAGGAATGATGTCCGTTTTGTCCCTTCAACTCCTGTGCTTGCTCAGTTGTGGATGAAAGTCATGAAAGGACTTTATGAATTATTTTTGTTGCTTTTCAGAGGAGCAACATGCTAACGATTCTTTTATGCTGACCGTTTGGTCCTGTGACTACGGAAAACAATAATGCCTACTTATATACATTAAGTGCGTAAATTAGCATTCGTATTGCCACCCGCCATTGCTGTCCAGCCTACATTTTCCAGGTTGACATTTAAATTGGTCTCGGGTGACCTAAACACCCAATTGCCTGAAAGGAAAAAGTGAGAACAGTTTCCCTTTCAGTTTTTTACATTCCTTAAGATAAATTTATGTTGATTTTTTTTGTCCGAGGATTCCTTTAATGTATCTGATGTCCGTGTGAATCATTCAGGAATCCTGGATTTACCGGTCTTAATTAAGTGTCAAACATCGAACCCATATTTGTTTAATTCAAGATAGAACTGTTTCCAGCTCAGATTTCTTCTTATGGTTTCATTCCTGTTTTATGTGCATAGTGTTTCTTGGTGCTGGGGAGGTGCAGAATGGACAAATTTGTATGGCATCATTGATCTGTTGGCATGCATTTACCTTATTACATCTAATTAAGCCGCGTATCTAATGCTACCTCATTAAATTAAGCTACACTATGATTAAGCTGCGCTTTGACAAAATTAGGGGTTAGTGAGGTTTTAATGAAGCTGCAGGAGTCCCTTAATACTGAAGAAAAAGTTAGAACAGATTGACTTTAGAACTATCATGATGAAAGCAAGGATATTTTAGAGGAGCTCAATGACAAGGTAGAAAGTAGTAGTGATAAAACAAACATTGTATTGAATAAATTCATGTAGCAACAATTGAGTATTTCTATGACTTCCCTGGTCTTTAAATAAGCTGCGTTCTATGAAACCACTCCAATAATTATGCCACGTTTTTATTATTTCTTAGGTGTGGCATATTTAATTATGCGGCCCTGTTTGTGCAAGTCTTCTTGCGAGTCAGACATACAGACTCACATTGAGTCAGACTTGCAGACTTGCAATGGATTTGAAAGCCAAGTTTGCACTCAAACTGAATTTGCCCACTACGCCCAAACATGATTTTATTTCTAAACTAAAGTGGCCGTGACTCTAGTGCTTTATATCGCACTGCAATTAGTAACAGGGCCGTTTTTAACATGCCATACAGTATTACAATTTAATGCTTGCTAGTGCAATTTATTTCATCACTGCGGTTTTAAATCAAACTCTATTTGATCTGAAAATTGCGTGCTGCATTTCCTTCTTTGTCTGGGCTGACTGGGTAGGTGTAAACGGCAATTATAGTTCATTCGTCCAGCTTTTATATCTGCAATATAAGAGCTTATAGCTCGCCAGCCACGCCGGCTCAAGTCTTAGTTGTTGAGAAAAGAAAACCGATCTCCCCTAGTAAGAGCTGGATACGGCCCTGTCAATAGAACAGTTTGGATTGACACCTTAGACATGTATTATTATTATCATATTTTTCATATATTATCATCTCAAAATTTGTTAATTGCACATTGTCAGCTAAAGGCATGCTCAAAAATTCACTCACCGTTTATTGGCAGGATAAGAAACTGCCAGAGCGCTACTTTTAGGACTTAGTGTATCTTTTTGATCCCTTTTCGATACTCAGTTAGCTTAAAATTGCGTAAAGACAGCCGAAGGCCACGATAAGTTGCTAAATCTGATATGCCTTGTTTGAGACTGGTATTATGCTCAAAATAAGCTGGATGCTAAGGGATAATGCAACTTTGGTATGCTGACAATGGTCAAGCCGAAGTATATTATTTTTTTCTGTGTATTTTGTTACCACTTGTTTCATACTGCATTGAGCAGGGTAGTTGCAAGAGTTCATACTCCTTGAAAAGGACTTTTATGAAAAGGACATGCTTGCTCCATTGTGTAGGTCTGCTCCTCGTCTGAATGAAACATAGACTGCAAAGTTGAGTTCGTCGCTCAAGTTGCTTAGGCAATTTCTTCTTACTCCTTTCCTTGCTTAGTCCCTTCAATGTTTTTATATATATTTCACATCGCTTAGTTGATGTGTTACATCCACCACATGCTGTAAATAGTTACCAATTGTTAGTGCCCGTAATAATATTGTACTGATTCTCAGTGCACTTGATAATCATTGGGTGCTTGCCTATTCCTTTTATGATTTTTGTTATTCTGATTCTTGCTGGACTTCTTGTTTACACTGATTCCGTTTGGCTGCATTGGAGGTATTGACTCATTACTTTGATCTTATCCATGAACATTTTGAGGTGGATGTTGAATTAGATTTGCATAGCCAGTAGCAAGTTGGTTGTGAATTGAGAAGATTTTAATTGACTTTTACCTTACAATCACTCTGGAAGAAACCTGTCCATTTGTTTGTATTTCAACTTTGGAAAAAGTCTGTTTCATCCAAGTCACACTAAAAAAAATATGCCTCAGCATTCAAGGTCAATATTCCAAGACTCATTCTAGCTATATGAAGTCTATCCTGGGATGAAAACATCCACAAGTAAAAAAAGGAAGGTAAGGCCATCTTTTCATCCTTTTCGTTACATGTGACTGTTGTAGTCAACAGATGTTTGTATGCATTCACGTTCTGCTTAAGAGGGATGGTTGCAGCCCATTTAGTCATCTTTCGTAAGCCTTTCACACTTGGTATCATTTGAGATGAATAACTGAATGAATCACCTTCCGTTACGTGTGAATGTTGCTCTAAATGACTATTCCTCTGAGCTGTATTACGTACATACAGACGTTGCCCCTATTTTTATAATAAAACAGTCAAGACTTTTTTCCTATGCTATGTCCGAGGCGAGGAGGGAAAGAGAGCAACAGGCGGATTGTTTCTGCTTTCTGTTTGGACTGTGAAAGCCGGGAATATGCAAATGAAGAGAAGGCAATAGTATTTCGTGATAAAGTAACTTCCATTAGTAAGTTTGAACCAGATGTGAGATGGTTTACTCGCCTGGGAAAACTTTGCTTTGTTGTCAAATTTTTAGAAACTGATAACCCTGGTTGAAGAGGAGTAATTCGCTGGTAATGCAAATGCTAGGTTCCAATCTCCCTAAATGACTTTTATTCCCGGTAGAAGATATAAAATTAGTATAAATCATTAATTTGTGTGGTTTTGCTGCATTTTGAAGCCGGCTTTTCATCAAATTGGCAAAAATGACTACAGGCTTCCATCAGTTGATACAAGGAGCCTGATGCAGAGGTTGCGGTCATTTGAACTGAACTATCATTGGTATTTTGAAATTTGCCTAAAACGTTAATTACATTGCTCAGTTTCGGACATAATAGGCAGAAGTTTTTGCATTGATGTACAAAGTTCACACATTCAGGCACAATCCAACTCCCTCTGGGCTTCTTAGGGTTAAGGTAAATTGACCAGAAATTTTTGACGTCTGCCCGTTAGTTTGGTGCTTTCCTGTGTGATCACATGTTTATCTCCAGTCTAGCTGATGCCGCCTACTTTCAATGTGTCGATGTGTTATTGTGCTTTGGTTCACCTTTCATGAAAGCTGTTTGGTTACGTTTGTCAGAATAGTAAAGAGTTTTCCGTCTGCTAGTCTGTTATACTGTTTATTGCTTAACAGAGCGTATAGATAAAGTTTAGGTATGGGGACCCCGAAAACCATTTGTCAACAATTTTAGTAAATCACCCTGAATGACCCTGAATTTGATAATGAAAATTTGCTAGACACCCTGATTTGATGTGAAAGTTACTAGGTAATAATGATAATAAGCGAGGACCATAAGTGTGGTTCGAAAAGTGGTAATTGCTGTCTGAGTACACAAAGTTCCTAGAGATTAAGTCCCTACAGGTTCGTAAAAGAAAGGAGCCATCAAATTTCATGGAAAACAGATGCTGGGTCACATTTTGATAGTCACATTGAGTGTCATATCAATGTACATTGACAATCATTGTCATAATGTGATGATTAAAACAATCTGATGCTATTTGCTGGGGTGAGGAAATTGAACAAAAGAGACTTTGCAGATAGAAAATCTAAAATCTGAAGCATTAAGTTGAGGTACAGATGCATTGGAAAGAAATGAAGCTACCAAGTGTGGGCTTTGATGCTTTTAAATCGTGCAAACAGAGCAGCACAAAGCGCGAGTTAAGCAATACATAGAGATCAAAATTTTTAAGACAACAAATGGAAAACAAAGGAGTACTGAAGATGCATTGTTTTGTGAAAGGGCAGGTTGTCTTTGAACTTATTGAATCAGTAGAAAAGAATCGACAGAAAGAGAAAGAATAGACAGTTCAATAGAAAATTCTTAAAAATGAGCAGATGTTTTATATGAGTGGCGTAAAAAGTGTGGCTGATGTGTTGGTCCTCGCAAAGCAATGGTATCTCGGAGTTCACTGTTTGCCATGAGATCGGCAGGTCACTATGAAGCAAAACTTCTTGTGTTATTGATAGAAACAAACATAAAAAGAAGCACAAAAATGCTCACAATAACTACGTTTATGTAAGATACAATGTAATACAAAGTGAATTGGTTTGAGTGTAAACGATGAGAATGAGGTTGATGGCAGTGTCAATGCTGATATGTTGAAGAATTTTTTTAAGCCTGTTTCCTATCTGCCGTAATTCAACTCTTCTTCTGAAGTGCAGTATCACTGGAATGTCGAAGAAAGAGCTAACATATGTATGTAGGACAACAAATGAACCTGTGGGAATGAAAATATCTCGAAGCAAAAGTCATCTTTTGAAATTATTAAGTATACACACCAGACCCCTTCCGGATGTTTGTGTGTATTGACATTGAAGGTGTTATTTGTGGACCACTTGAAGTGCTACGACTCTGGACCTAACCCACCTGGCAAAGTTTGGCGTGCAACACCATCTTGTCAGAAGCCATGCTTGTCATTGAACTGTGGTTGCCCGAGCAATCAAGTTTATCAGCAAGAAGTCATGTGAAGAGATGAGTTTGACTGGTTATTGCGTATAATGGCTTTAGACAACTATTTTTTTAAAAAATTATTCCTACAATTTTATAGCACATTACTGGTTAAAATTATTTAAAATGCATTCAAAATGTGATTTTTTTTTAACAATCTGCATTTTTCACTATTTCAGGATAGTTTTTACGGTCACATGACATTATGGGATCATTGCCTGCTCCATTTTGCTTTGAACTGCTCTTTCCCATAGATTAAAATAATATCATTTCAATGCTTACGGTTTTCTTTATGTGTCTCTGAAATTGCACCTTTTGTAATTCTTTTTTTTTTTTGTCATATTGGAAGCCCTCTTAAAGAGACAGCTGCCCGCAAGGAGTCTTGTGAAGAGATGATTTTGACTGCTTTTTGTGTAAACAAAAAGTTTTTTCACGAAAGTTTTTGACTTATCTCCTGGTCTTGCTGATCAGACCTTTTTGATGAGTCAAAAGCACTCTCTGGAAAAACAACCATGTCTAATTCTGAAACTCGAGCTTAACTATCGAGGAAACAAAACTTTGTTAGCATTTGATCCTTTCAATACTCTGGCTCTGTAGATCCGTTCTCTGCTTATCGCTTCACTATCACACAGTGCTAGGTTTTACTGAGCCCCTACCCGTCTTAGCCTTTGGGATTTCACGCTTACTGAGTAGCAGCTGGTGGGATTCGAACCCTTGACCTTGTGTGCACAAGGTGACCGCGCTACCACTGAGCCATTCCAGAGCCCTTAAGGTTAGGGCAGACTCTGGCCCTGGTCTCGATCCTGCAATCGAGCCGGTAAAAGCCATGAGTTGTGTGTTCTTTCTACTTGTGTTTTAAACGCCATAGCTGTAGTGCAATAGTAGTAGGTCCTTGCATCATCTAAATGAAATGTGAACTTAGGGCCTGTATTGGTTCATGCCCTAGAGATTTTGGTTAGGGAGTCTTTGTGAAAGTAGAGCGGTGAATTCATGCAAAAGATGTAGATTACGTAACAAGAATTTGCCGTATTATGATTGTGTAACCTATAGAAAGTCATTTGTGATTGTTTGTAGACTAGAATTAGTTGGGTTTTTTTCTCACTTTTTGTTATGCTCTTCACACAGCCATAAGAAGAACTCCGAGTCAGCGATATCGGTGAATGGGAAAACAACTAGAAAACATTGGCACATATGAATACCCGGGAGCTTACTCTCAGCATTGCACTTCCTATCGTTATCCAGAGACATTACGAGTAGCAAAAACGAGTGCTCTCATGAAAACAAAGGTTGCAGAAGTTGCACTAACACGTGTTGAAACTCGGTGTGATGGCCCCCTGATAAAACTTTGATTTTTGATGAACTTCTTCAAGTTTTAGAAATTTCCTGCCAATGGCATTTCGAAATCCTCGGGGTAGAACCCTGGTGATGGTGTTTAGGTAACGGTAGTGTTTGGATAGGGATAAAAGAGCAGGGTTCATAGGGAGAACCTGGAGAAACATACATTTTTTTTAGAAAGTAAAACAGAAATAAATACTTTGTTGGATATCCTGCTGGACAAATCATGTACCATTAAAATGCTGGATAGCTAAAATATGTTTTAGATTTCTGCATGTTTCAGCTTCAAGATGTTCTGTTTTTTTGTGTTACTGTACGCATTATTGTTGCATAAATGTTTATGCTTTTTCAGTTGTGCTCCTGTCTGCAAGTTCTTGTTGGCTATATAGCTTGCTCAAATTAAATTTTTATGATAGTTAAGTCTCTCATGCTTTAGTGTGCATATTCTACTCTGGCTATTGTTTGCTTCTTGTGTTAGCCAAATTTATCATATAGCTTCACCGTAGCTGTGGGGATGTGTCCACCTTTTGTGAGAGCCCATTTGTGAAATTGTGTCATTTCCCTGTTGTGAATTGTGATCGAAAAAGGGCCCTTCAGAAGAAGCTATGTCGTGAGAAAACTAGATATATCAGTAGTTTTTACATGATTTTTAGGTGAACAGACTTAGTATTCCTTATTCCACTAGCTACTTGCTCTTTGCCAAGAAACATACTGAAAAATAGCGAAGAAATGATGTGTGGAGTTAATTTCCATTCATGCCACACATCATTATCAAATATGGTTCTCGTTGTGCTGATTTAAGTTAAAATATATATGTCTTGATTGTTTTTTAGAGCCTTGTACGAAATTGATGTTTCAAGCTATACTTTGTTGAAGACAATCAGCCTTTGAAATAGAAAAATTCTATTCAATGTTGTGTATATAAAACTCACTAGTGAAATAACTGTTTGATGAAGTGATTGAAATGCAATGAGTGCAAAGAAAATCGAAAAATTTCTCACTAACCTAGATGAATTGGCCTTTCATTAGAAAAATCCTGGAGCTAGTTAATTTGGCCACGGATCATGGAGAAATGCATGAATTTCTGACAAAGTCATGGAGATAGTTTCTTCAAATTTTGTCTTAACCCTAGAGCTGGATTTTGTGTACGCTATCTAAAGATCTCTGACTAGAGTTCTGAAAGTGCTGCGATTGATTTCTGATGATGCATACTAATGTCATGCTTATATCATTTAGTCACACTAGATGTTGTGCACTCCGCCACTCTTGAAACATACCTACAGATTTTCTATGATGAAAAGTTATCTGGTGGGAGCAGCGGATCATTTGGTGATATGCAAGATTTCAAGGATATTGTTGTCAAGCCGGATGGAGATCTCTTTGAAATAATGGACCATGTTGTGGAAGACAAGCTGATATCAAATGTCTCAAGTGATTTTGCGCATACATGGAGTGCGAAAAGTGGTAAGGAGAAGGTGGCATGTTTTGATTTCGTTTAGAAACCTTACAATTTTCATGGTATATTGAACGAAATCTATGAAAAGCAGGCCATGTACTTTGTTTCTTGCTTTTACAGAATGTGTTATCAGAAACATATTCCTTTATTGGAAGAGAGGAATTCTTTCTGATCTGATGAAGTTTCAGATTTTTAACCCTATTTGCAGCCATGGTCGATTTTTCAACCATTTCTCAAATCCACAAAAGTTGCGGCCTTGAAACTTTCTGACTGTATTCCTTGATTAATAAGACATGTTTTAAAGGTATTTTCAGCTCTGCAGCGTATAGGGTTGTCATATGGTTGTCAGTTTACGGCGGACCATGGACAAAATGCCATTGACTTTTACCATGTGTCTGCACCGCACATCAAAGTGTGGTCACTTTGTGATAGTACAGGTTTTTAAACAATACCATCAAATATTTTAGTATAGTTATCTAAAGTACCAATGTAACTTTGCAAAAGTTTTTGGGCCTCTGGTACTTACCAGTCAAAAGTTACCCTATGGCGAACATGGTATAGAAAGTGCCGGTGCAAGTAGTGCTAAGCATCTGTTTCCGCTCACTTTTTCGATGGTAGTATGGCTGAGCATTGTGTGTTTTGTATGTGTCACGTAGTTTGAACCCAGCCTCAGTTATGTGTCCATTTTTCGTGGTCTTAGGGTCAATTTTGAATTTGGTTAGCTTTGGAGTTCAAGAAGGAAATGTGAAAGATGCCCCGTTCTCGATATTTCTAATAGGGCAGTCAATATGATTTGTGAGCCTTGATTTTTCGAAAATTTCTCAAAACCTACGAAAGCTGCAGCCTTGAAACTTTCTGACTTTATTCTTCGATTAGTAAGACATGTTTTATAGGTATTTTCAGCTCCACAGGGTATACGGTTCTCATATGGTCAGCAATTTGCGGCGGACCCTCAACAATATGCCATGCACCTGTACCAGTCATCAAAAGGTGTGGTCACAAGTTTGAACAATGCCATCAAACTTTTTAGTATAGGTATGTAAAGTACTAATGTTAAACTGTGTAAAATTTCGAGCCTCTTGGGCATTCCACTCAGACGTTTGTAGGGGGGGTCATATTGCCCCACTCCCCCCCTAACCCCCCCCGGTGCAACTAGGGTTGGAAATATAGAGAACGGGGCACCTTTTCAATAGACTCAATTTACTGGAAACATAAATCCTACAATTCTAGAAAGTATAACAAAATGGTTTGGTTTTTTTCTTTGAAACGGCAAGCTTTTTCAGAAAGACCAGGCAATTACAGCATGTCTGGTAATATTTAAAATGTCTGATTCGGTGGAATATATGTAAACCCCTTCCAAAAGGAATTTGAATTTGGATGCTTATGAGGAAACTCGTCGTATTGCTGATGTCGGATGCTGCTTTTCTCTCCTCACGAAGCTGCTGAGAAATGACTGAATCCCTACCCGTATCAGTCTTTAGGCATTTTGTCCTAACCAACCCAATGGTTAAAAGTCGGACATTTTCCATATGTTGCAAATTTGAGGGTCTGTGAATTGAAAACTACACCGAAAACGAGATTTCATATGCTATAAAGTCTTACAACTTTTTGTTCTGTCTCAGAAAACTAGGACGCAAGTTCGAAATATGTTGCTGTCTTGGCGTCACATGTCATCGAAACGAGTGAAAATGTCGGTAAAAACGTTGGAAATGTGTAGGCCTTAATCGCAGTCAAAAACAGCTTTAAAAATGATCAATTTTAATCAAACGTGCCATGTGGGTAGCCAGCAAACTAAATTTGCTTCTGACTGAGTTTAAACAATATCATTTGGTTAGATTTTGAGATATTAATGAATAAATGTGGTAGTGAAGTATTTGGTCCCTTTTGTGACGCCCATAATTTAACGTAAAAATATATACTTTTCAAAGCATCACAAATGATGGTTTGTAAAAAAGAAGCATCCTTACCATACATACAGTCCACTCTCGATAACTCGAATACTCGAAAGCTCGATATCTCAGTAGGTCAAACAAATTTGTCGGTCCCTTGAACCAACAAACCTATATCTAGGCGAAACAATATCGATAACTTGAATACTTGAAAACTCTAACATCTCGATAGGTTGAATAGGTTTTTCCGTTTCATAAACATGTGCTCAGGTGGAACTTACTGACATTTTATTCGAACGTTCGAATGCTGACTTTTTAAAAATTAAAACAAAGCAACTAATAGGTCTTGTGATACTGCTTGTTGGTGCTCAATATGGCTCCTATGAAACGGAGATTACAAAACAAATCTATTGGCTCTCTTGTTTTGAAGATAGAAAACATATTAGCCAACGAGCGGTTGGAAAGTCTTCAGCAAAGCTTTGTAACCCAATTCTTCAACAGGAAGTAGTACAATACAGTCCAAGTTATTGTAAATTCATATTGTGTTTCACTTTTTACCAAACATTTCGAAAGCTCGAACTCTAGATAGGTAAAAAAAAATTTAAGGTTCTGCGACAATTCGAGTTATCGAGAGTGGACTGTCTTTGGAAAGAAAAACTTGTGGGCTTTCATTCTATCAAAAAGTATTGACCGACGGCAGTACCAAAACAAGGTCATATGACATCAAAAATGGTGAAAATCTTCAAAAGTTTGATAATTAGGGGTGTTTTTGAGGGCCTAAACAGGCACATGAAACACGATCAATCTTAATCAAACTTTTTCTACACATACTATACAAAATTTAAAGTTTATCAAGGGATTTTAAAAAAATTCTGTGTTTTTTTTTTTCGAGAAAAGTGACGTCAAAGTTGGAGTATGGATGAAAATAACCGATTTTGGCCTGTTTTTGTACCCCGTTTTCACAAATTAAATTTTCTGCCTAAATCAAGTCTGACATAAGTAAAACTGTGGCACGTCAAAGACCCTACTTTTGAGCCCCCTGGAGCACATATTTTACCAAATCGGTGAGTTTTAACAATGGGTATAGCAAGTGACGATTTGTCAAGATTTGATTTGGTGAGTTTCACGGATTTTGGCATGTTGGCGTTTTTCGCAGGAAAAACTGAAAAAGTGCCTATTTTAGGCCAAAAATTGACCTTTTTTGACCCCCACAGAAGCTGTGGCCTTCTTAAGGGGTATCAAATTGTTTAGTATTAGCAGGTACAACTGAAGTATTTCTATAATCTTGCCAAGTTTTAGGACTTTATCTCAAGTGTTTGCAAAAATATGCTCAAAAAACCACCAAAAATTTCACATTTTCGATTTTTGCCGTTTTTCCACCTTTAACCGTGAATAACTCAAAAAACACTAACGGGCTAAAGATAAACTCTGCACCTTTGGATAGTACTCAAAGAGTTCTCAGAAGGGACGAAGAGTCAGATCCGTGACATGTTGGCAATAACGTAAAAATGATGTCGAAAGTGCCAAAAATTACCTCAAAAAACCATATCTGACAGCAAGTCGGACATGAAGACGTCAAAACTTCTGATGGGTATAGCGTCAAATCAATTTTGAAATGAAGCCTGATAAATTCCCAACCCATCCCTGAGCTAGTTTTGCCAAGTTGAAACATCGGAAATCGAAAAAACGCTATTTTGACTTCGGACCGACGTGAGATGGGTGTCAGATCCGACGATTTCTAACGGTCTCCCTAAGCAATTCTCCGAGGACACTAACATTAAAATTCAACTCAGTATAAAAGTGTGTTCGAAAATTAGAAAGGCAAACCCTCCAGTAAAACCCTGCAATTTTTGCTGTTCTGCAAAATAGCTAGATTTTTGGATACAAAGTTCAAGAAATCTGATGGAATATTCAAATGAAGTCAGGTTTGTCTCTCATTACCTTGAAACTATCTGGACTTGAGAACTCAGTTTGCAATTTAATGATTTTAAAAACCTGTAAGTTACAGAATGATTTTCTGCCTGTCAAGACGTAACTAGGTAGCACTTGAAATTCATGTTGGCATGCCTCATATAAATATGATATAGCCGTTTGAGCCGCTGGAAGGTCATTCACCATGGAAGGCTTGGCAGGTCTATGGGAGATTTGAATTGGATGTTGAGAATGTTCAGTAGTCCTCACGATCAAGTGTGTGTGACATATCAGGTATTTGTTACTGGGAAGTGTCCATGACTAGCAAAAGCTACAGAATGAAGGCAATCTAGTTAATGGCCAACCATATAGTTTTTGTCTCGGCAATTGCCGATCTGATGTGGTTTGTTGCCCATGAATGTTGAGGGCTGACTAGGTGTGGATCTACGTATTTTGTGACTGGATAGTATAAGCCTTATACAACTGCATATGGTTGAAACAGGGACAAAGGTGGCATCCATATTTTACTGTAAGAAACACAAACGCAAATGGTGCTACGTTACTGCTCCATACTTTTGTAAAGAACTTGTTTGCAGCTGTTTTGAAATTAAGTAATTCATCACTTTTGTTTTAAACAAAGGTGAACTCTGATTTGTGATTGTAGAGAATGTAAATATTTTTAGAATTAACTTTTGGAATTGGCCTGCACCGAAACCATTCACTTTGGAATTGATTTTTGCGGTTTGGAAGTAAAATTGGAGAAAGTAATGCTGCAAAATGGAAAAACATGAAGTCATTCAAATTTATAGACATTGATCAAGTTTTACTAGTGCAATGAAAACATTAAGTTGTGAAGATTGCTAGTGATCTTCCGTGGTTCTGAATGTTTAGTAGTCTCCTATGTGCACTATACTCAACAATATTGAAACGTAGTCTCTCCATTTACTGGTTGTTTCTTTTATGTTGGCTCTAGCAGCTAGGGAAAGTTTGTCAAGAAATGACTACTTTGTAGTGAATACTACCCACCTTAATTGAGTCATGCTTTGCTCATCCTTTTAGGTTTTCCAACACTTTTAAGCCCATTTCCACTGTCTCATATACCTGAAAATACTTTAGTACCAAGTCTCAAGCCTCCCAGAGTGAAAGAACCTGGTAAGTTGTAGCTTTTCCAGTATTCTGGTGTTGTGTGGCCTAGATCTACTGTTTTGGTTTCGTCTAGCGTAGAGGCAGGCGTCATCTGGTGCCTCAAATAGTTTGTGTATGAGGATTACTGTTTTGACAAAACATGGGAGAATAAGTGAAATACCTTCAGGGAATAAATTTTTGTGTGGACTTCTTATCACGAGTTCAATTTTCGAAAGGTTTTGCGTGGATTTAATTTTGCGAATCAGGGATGTCCAGAGAAATATATGGAGATAAATTAGCGAATCCACGTCAACGAACAAAAAAGGGAAGTGATCAACATGTGAACTAAGAGACAAAACCAGTCCAAGTATATTGCTATTGAATATCGTCGAAAAATTAGGTTGGTTTGCTTTTGGTCAAGTTAAAAATTCAATTTGATAAATTTTACCTGGATTTAATTTTGCGAATTTAGCTACAAATCGCAGAATTTCGCAAAAGTTAATCCACTCAAAAAAAATCGCCCTAAAGTATTTTGAAATAAGTGGAATGTTTTGCATGAATCACTGCACCTTGAGGAAAACTCAATCGAAAATGATGTTAGCTTTATTTGCTAGCTGCCGATGAGCACTGACCAATGATGCTATTATTTGCTTTAGTTTTTTCTCATGCTTCAAAAACAAGGGAACAAGTTTGTGATAATTAAATTTTTCGGCTCTCAGTCGCCGTGATTCCGTCCCATTTGTCTGCTGCAATACATGACCGAAACCAATACGATATATAGTTCTGTTCTAGTTCAGAACTTCTATGGAGTATGTAAAATGTGGAACATCAATTCAAATTTCTGACTCACTGCTGCAAAGACTTCATAAAAACAAAGCAATAGTAGGCTGACTGACAGTGGCTGTCAGCCACTATTTTCCACGCTTGGTCACATTGCACAGTGTATGAGCTGGTTCGCACTGAGGCATTTCAGCTGTCATTTGGGTGCTTTCTAGCAGAATTTAGATGTCTAGTGGGAGAATTTAGCTGTATGTTTACACAATATTCTCGCTTCGCTACAACACAAGACTTATTTTTTTTTGTACATACCTTATTGGATTCTACATAGGAATTTTAACTGCAGAGCTGGAATCAATTTTGAGATGGAGTTTTCCTTTAAGTGAAAGGAGGTCTGCACACAGTGCATGTATACTAAGAATTCTGTTGCATTGTACATATGTATACGATAGCTGCTCTATAGTTGACTGAAGTGCATCTGTTTCATCTTGTTGACAATGTATGATGGTAGGTTGCGCTAGTCTGTTGCATTTTGCTGTGTTGCTTCCACTGCGATGAGCTGGTTCGGGTCAATAGTCCATCCTAATTTTTTCCCAGAGTCATCCTTAGAATACATGGTTGGTGCTTCTGGTAATAGTCATGGAAAGTCTGAGGCCTTGGATTTACTATCGCGTGCTGCGAAAACTGGCGGAAATGTGTCGAAAGTGCCGTTGTATCAGTCCTGGAAGACTGCTGAAAGCAAATCCTCTCACGCTGGGCTGGTGAAAATGTACATGGATTTTCAAGAGACTTTGTCGCTGATGAAAAAGGTCAAGTCATCCCAGGAAGTGACCCATGACATTCCGCAGTCACCTCCTGAGATGCATATGTTTTCAAAGACCAAGGGAGCATTTCGTGAGAAACAGAATAAGGAGCCTGACAAACCACTCATCCAAACCCTTCAGCCTGGGTCGCATGACTCATCGGATCCTCCATTTCACGTACCTCTCAATTGCAGGAATCAAATGCTAAATTTGCCGGGGCTCAACCTTGACAAAATTGATCTTTCTCCAGTCGTTGGATTTTCACCTCCCCTCAGCCAAGGTAGTGCTGTTGATGAAGCTCATTTGAAACGTGTGGAAAGAAAAGCAAAATGTCAAAACAGCGGTGGATCAAAGAAATCGACAGAAGCTAAGAGCAAAAGCCAATCCTGTAAAAAGAATCGTCCCAGTTCAGTTCGGCGGCCGCGACTCTACAATTTCTTACAGGAAATTCTAAATGATGATTCATATGAGGACTTGATCACATGGATGGATAAAAAGAAGGGTGTGTTCAAGTTCATTGATTCACATCGTGTTGCTCATTTGTGGGGTCAGCGAAAGAACAAAAAATCCATGACGTTTTCAAGCTTGGCACGATCATTGCGTACATACAAAGATAAGGGCTATATTACCAAGCCCAGAAGTAAGTTGGTGTACGCATTTGCTTCTGTACCAAGTGAATGCGCTTGAAAATTAGTATTGTTAGCCTTTTTTCCTGGACTTGTACGTGCAAGTTCCTCATGTGTCTTGAAAGCAAGCAAGTGAAAAAAGGGTACAGAATGATCATCAAGAAGCAACATGGGCAAAGACTGTGTTCTGGTTTCTGCCAGTTGCACATAACCCTAACTAGGGGCTGAATTCACCCTGGTGCTCGTAGTCCTACTTTGCTAGTCGGAGTTCGGTATGAATTGCTCTCCACTTTCAATGTCATGGAATCTTGACAAAAATTATTTCTCACATGTAAATGACATTTATCAAAGGGGATTCTGAGAAGATATAATGATTTTCAAATTTTACAGAACGCATTGCACCCATGTGGATGGTGTGTAGTCATTTCCTTATATGCCCTGTACAAAAAATGTAAGCAATTCTGAATAACTTCCGTTTCAATGAAACAATTGATTTGAATTCTTGTCAGGGGCTACACATAGATAACAGTACCGAGATCTGAAAGTTTTGCGGTTATTGGATGTGATGATGTTCTGTGACATGATTTTCAGAGTTTTATCAAGTTCCTCTGTCGTCAGCGAAGTTCGTGTAATTTCTGAATACAAGGTGGCTACTAGCTGCCAATCTCATAACGTAACGTAAATGATTTTGGATAATTATTTTTTTACGTATATTACACTGTTGCTCTTTACTTGCTGAGGGTTTCAGCTTGGGATTGATTGTTCCCCCCTAACGAATTAGCTTTTCCAGTAAAATAGGGGTGGTTGATCATTCTGTACCTCTTTGCTCTTTTTTGTTCCTTCGAGGGTTTTGAGTATTCACTATGTGAATTGAAACCCTTTTTGGTAAAAGTGTTATCAGTTTTGATGGTGGGTTTTCTATTGAATTTTTTCACAGGCTTCATGTCCTTTAAAGGGTCAGAAAAATATGGAGGATTATTGTTATATCATCGCTAGCTTTACATGATAGTGTAGTACTGTTATATGGATTTCTTTGTTTTATTTGGCGTATGTTTCTGTTTTGTTCTTCTTCTTTTGCATGTCTGTTTTTTATCTCCTGCTCCAACTATCCTTGAGTGAATTGTTGTGAAACAATTTGATGAAGCGAGATTTTATAAAAAATTTGTTCAACTTTCAAGTGGTCATTTGAGTCAAAAAATGGCCATTTTAACCCTATTCAATATTCTGGCGGGGTGCTCTTGCCTGGTGTGCGACCGGGATAGGGGAAGAGGGGTAGAGGGGGGCAAATCTTGCCACTCTCAAAAGTTTCTGCTACGTACCTGCTAGGCCATGAAACTTACAGCACTCTATAAGGAGTGGAATAAACTTAAAAGGTGGCTTCCCTAGTCCCTACGGTTGGCATCTTGTGAGGTACACGTTTTCAGGATCCGTCAAATTTGCGTGGTTTTGCTTAAAAATTGCATGTGAAATATTTTGCTGCCTGTGATGACCTTTAACATAGTCCAATACTCAGAAAACTTACACATCTGTTACCCTGTTACTTAGGATTGCAATGAAATAAAAATGGTGTTTTCAGAGTCTGTACTTCAAGTACCCCAAGAGATTTTGGGAGTCAGTGTGTCAGGATTTTGTAAGGTTTTGGGGCATTTGGGTCCTGAAATTCGCTTAGTCTTGCAAAATCGACTGAAAAATTTTACCGCCTCTGAGATGAAGTTACCAACGCTCCCCCACCTGAACCATTCATAAGATAATGTTGTTACACCTACCCCTGTTGCTATAATACCAATGTACAAAACTTTGCTCCTTTGGTCAGTTATGCATGCAGTCAACTCTTTCTGAGGTGGACATACTATAAAGCAGACACCTCTAGAGAGCGGATCCTTATCCAAGAAATGGACGGTTTCCTGGTAAATTTCCTGGTAAAGTGGACAATTGTAAAGCGGACATTCCATAAAGCCGATACACTTTGTTTGGACGAAGTGAACGTTTCCTTTGAAAAAACGCCGACATTTTATAAATTCTCACACTTATAATGTAAATAGGGTAAGTGTATTTGACACAACGTTTAGTTTTAATGTCCACTGTTGTTAAATTCCTGAAAATGTGCTTCTCCAAACACTTAACCACCTCTTCTGGACCGAAAACTAGTATGTTACAGGTATCTCAAGCCCATAACCTATGTTACTGTCTACTTGGTTACCTGGTAACCAGTACCTGTCACTGCAATAGACTAGCAACCTATCAATGGTCCATAGTACAATTTTTAGAAATATGTCCGAAATTCACCGGTCTTGGTGGGTCATAGACACAAGAGGAAGTGCATGCATCATAAAGCGGACACCTTCAGACGGACCCAATAGTGTCCGCTTTCGAGACAGTCGACTGTACCTATAAACATTGCATAATGCAAGTTATCAGTGCCCTTCTGCAAGCAGACAATTTTAAGCTTACGAGTTGGGGCACCATTAAATATTGCTTCATAGCAGGTTATTGCAGATAGTGCCTTGACTCACCCCCTATAAAGCACGCTTACCCCAGAAATTGCAAATTTTTTCCGCTCTCGCGCAAGCTGAGCTGAAACTTAGCATACATAAATTGCAGGATGTAAACTTTTATTTGACTGAGGAAGTTCAAAGAACTTCCTTGATTTGATATTGAGAAAAGTTCTTGATGACGCCATAATTAGCGATGACGTCATCATTAAGGAATTGAGACCAAAAGACCAAGAATTTAGAAAGAGAACTTTTGCTGAACACTAGAACGTACCTATTGAAGGCGTTCTTCCCTAAAATTTGCTTAAATCCATTCAAAGTGGCTCTTTTGATCCTAGTTTTTCTCCTAGGTGGTCCCGACAAATGGCCAATATCTCGGGAATGATTGGAGGTGGGAACCTTAAGTTTGTTCAGAGTGGCGCACTTGTTTAAGATAATTTTTTAAAAGTCACAAAGTTTCGGTACTTCAGCGTTAACTGTTTAGTAGCTATGTCAGTTATTCTGACTAGGTGAAGGGGGCAATTTAGGGCTGAGTGAAAGTGAGTGGAAATTTTTGCTTTCGAAAAAACATTTGGGTTGGTCATTTTGTCCCGTTTATGTTTGCTCTTTATCGCGATGACACTTTTCCAAAAAGGGTTTCTATATTGTTTAATCCTGTATTAAGTTTATTAAACTATTGTAATTGTATATCTCTTGACAGAGTTGACATGTAGAGTATCCGGAGTGTATATGTGTTTACGTGTAGAGCTGTTTGAACTCCTGTTATAGCGGATAATTCCTACTAGAAGGGATCTATCTAACTGTCACCAATGCTTGTTCTGGATAGCCATTCAGTAGTGTTTTTTGAAATTTAGCTTACATGGCATGATAGTGAATATCCTTTTGTGAAACAAGGTGATCAAGACGGAGCTATGTAATCCATTATTTCTTCTACTGGCAGCTGGCAATTAATATCCAAAAATAGCTGCTTAGACTTTCTCTCGTAATATTTAGAAAATTCTCATTTTGTTATTTTTGTTTTGAAACTGGAAAGTAACAAAAGTTGTCATATGGACTACGTGTCATTTATGGGAAAACTCTAGTATTATTTGGCCATGGTTCTAATCGTGGCGTTTTTATTTGCCTTTTAAAGTCCGTTCATTATTTGTCTAATTGTTTATTTCTTGGTCGCAATCGTATTTGCGCCATGAATCATGTATCT